>CM060475.1:3053919-3283919 GCA_030544235.1 Lepturacanthus savala
TCTCACATTTTTTGCTTTAATCTTTAAGAAAACTTGAGTTAAATTTTTTTTTAAATATTTCTATCTCATACTTTTGTCTTTTTATATCATAATTTATATATTTTATGTCGTATTTGTGACTTAATCTTTCTCTAAACACTTGAAATAAGCAGCGACTGCCCAGACAATGAGATCATTTGTGACTCACTGTTCCCTCGGCCAGAGCTGAGATGACGTTTCCGAGCGCCGACAGCGACTTGTTGATGTTCTTGGCTTCGTCCAGCACGGCTCCTTCTGCTCCCGTCTTACTCACCTGCTCACACACACACACACACACACACACACGATGACGTTCAGAATCATAAAACACAACGGCCTGATCTCGACACACACACCTTCTCGCTGCCGGCCAAGTCCACCAGGTAGAGTTTCCCCGACAGCTTCTTCTCCGTCTCCACGTTCTCCTGCTTGATGTTGATGAGGAAGATGCTGTGGCTGCGAGAGCTGTGCTCGTTCATGTCTGGAAGCAAAACAAGAAGAATTAGAGAAGAAAAACTTTATTGTCCTTGTCCACAAGCTGTTTAAACAACTAAGGATTTATTATTGAAGAGATTTCATGATCAATATATAGATTGATAACGAGTTAATGACATTAATGGTGGGTGAGATGAATGACTTTTGTCAGTGGTCCTTTAATTTAATGCTACTTCATATATCATCACCCTTATAAAATAATGGCCTAAGTCATTTTTTCAAGGTTTTTGGGGAAAACACAAAAAACTTTGTATTTATTAATCATTTCAGTCAAAACTGCCTTGATGATTGTGACATACATGGATCGTTGTGTGTCACCCGTCTAACATTAAAGAATAAAGTGACTCAGGACAAGTTTTTAACATTCTAAAAAGTCTTTAGTGTCCTTTCATTCCAAAGTAAAGACTAAAATCACCTGGAGTTAAATTAAACTAATTCTGTTCCCTTTTTCTTCACTCTCGCAGGTTTTTTGCCTGTTTTTTATTGAATAGAAATCACCTCCAACGTCCAGATTCAAGAATCATGTTCAGAGCTTCTTCTGCACCATAGGTTCTTGTTTTTTGAAGCAGCCGCCATCATTAAGGCTTCTTAAATTGTCATTTTATTCTGACTTGAAATGTCCTAAGTAAAAATGGCCATAGTCCTGTAGGGAATAAACAGTCTGATCCTTTTAACTCGGGATTAGGATGAAGATCAAGACATGATTTAGGTCAAAAACTCACTTTGGTCACAAAATGACAGTTATTTTAAACTTCTGCTGAACTAAATTATGGTAAATAATAAATATAACAGTGACACGTACTCGTCACTGCTACGTGTCGGTTGTTTTTTCCCTCATCGATGACGTCCATCACCTCCTCAGGACTGGAAACAAAGCGCTCGGTGCAGCCCTGAGACAGAAACACATCAGCTGTCAGTGGTTAATTGCTGCAGTGGCTGATTGCTCGTCATTAGGTCAAACATCAGAGCAGATAAAGCTCAGAGAAAAACAGACGTAGTTCAGAGACAATGCGGTGACAGACCTTGACGTAGGGGACTCTGTTTTTATCTTCGTGCACAGCCAGGTTCGTCTTTGATACTGGAAACAAGAAGAGAACAACATCAACG
This sequence comes from Lepturacanthus savala, assembly GCA_030544235.1. Classification (NCBI taxonomy): domain Eukaryota; kingdom Metazoa; phylum Chordata; class Actinopteri; order Scombriformes; family Trichiuridae; genus Lepturacanthus; species Lepturacanthus savala. The sequence goes on from CM060475.1 coordinate 3,055,540, forward strand.
ACGGTTCACCTTTAAATGTCTTAACGCAGGAGATGAGTGTTTTATTACCGTCCAGCAGGTCTCTGATCTTGTCCAGGTAGATTTCAAAATAAGAGACCTGCACATAGAAACAGATTAGCTGAACAAATATGAGCAATGATGCACACAACAAAAAAAAAAGCATCAATTAAATGACTTAAAAGTCAAAAATGACACCAGGGGCTGAAATCTATGACTCATTTTCTACTCAAAATAAAATACAAAAAAAAAAAAAAAGTACTTCCTGTCACATGACCTCATCAACTTCCTGCCCCTTCCTCCTCAGAACATGGCCAAGACAAACCCTCCCATAAAGACTTTATTTCATTCAAACGATTATTATATTCTACCCTGAAATGTAAAAATCTATTTAATCATTTAAGTCTCTAGAATAACCAACAATAATAATGTGCTACCTGGGATAAATCGTTTTTTTGTCTATGTCCAGTCATTAAAAGAACAGATACATAACATGGCTGTTAGTGACTCAACTGACATAATTATATGCATGAAAACTTTCATTTTATTGTGAAATAGGTTTTAATATTTTATATATTCGTGTAAAGATGCAGCGTCATTTCTGCAGATGCTTGTTTGACCTTGATGTGAAACTCCAGGTTCTCGTCCATGGAGTAGATGTGGTCGAAGATGTCGTGGGAGATGCGAGGGATGATCCCCATCAGCTGCGGGTCGTGAAGTTTCCCCTGAACAACAGATGTTAACGTTTTAAACACAAGTCGTCGCCACAATCTGATTTCAAAGGTGCGTGACAGGAATTAAAACGGAGCTGAGGCTCGATGTGAAAACAGATGTGGAGTTTGGATTAAGACTGTTACACAATGCTGCTCTAATCCTCTTACAATAGATAAGAAAGCTTCAGTCTCCACTGACGCTGGGATTGATTGATTACAGCATCGGACTGATCAGCTGATCTGTGATGGATTCCAGGAACGTGTTCCTACCTCCATGGTGTGTGTCTTCCCAGAGGACGTCTGTCCGTAGGCGAAGATCGTCCCGTTGTACCCGCCCAGCACATCTGGAGCGACGGGAAACAAAGAAAAAACGCTTCAGAGGGAGGAATTATAACCAGAGCTGCATCTATTAGTCAAATAATCAATTAGTTGAAGCAGCGTTGCAGTCGTGTTTCAAGCAAAAAGGCAGAAAATTGAAGATTCTTATTTGCCGGTCTCAATCAAATATTATTTTAAATGCTGTTTTATAGTTCAATAGATTCATTGAGGAATCAATAATCATGAATTAATTAAATATATAAGGAAATAAATCAACTAACATCACTGTCACATTACTTCTGCTACTGCATTTACTACTATACTACTACTATTTCTGCTATTATTAGCAATACTACTACTAGTGTCAATAATTCTATTTATAGCAAACGGAAGTTTAAGGTGATTTAACATTTATCAAACACTCAACAACTTCTTATAATCAAAAATATAATAAAATCTCTACAATACGGAACCTTTAATTGATAGAAGAGACAGAGAAGACGTGAACAGCAGCAGTGGAACCAAAGTTAAAGTCTCTAAACAATGAAAATCGTAGTTTATGTAAAGGAACAGATTATTTCTGTGGATTAAAGTTGATTAAATTCCCACATTGGTACCTTTGACGATCTGTTTGGCGCATTGGTCGTACACACCCTCCTGTGACGTGTTGGGAGGCAGCACGCGGTCAAACACGTACGGCTTCCCCTGTTACACAGAAACATCTGCTTTAACAGGAAATACTAACTGCTCAGTTTCTGTCTATGTGAGTTAATGCAAAACATGTAGAAGTCTTTTAACTAAAAGTAGTGCAAGATCAGGGAGCCGGCACACACATATATAGTACTGGGGAGATATTGTTGCCTGAAATTGCAGTTTATATATATATATATATATTTAAAAGATAGAAATGTTTTAGTTTGACACAGGGAAACTAATTATTGGTTCAATGTCTGTTCCTGACATTTCTCTTTTCTTTGATCTCAAATAAAAGGCAGAAAATGCCCTGAAGAATTATGTAAAAAGAGAAAAATCCTGGAGCGGAGCTTGTTTCTTTTTGTATCAGTGGAGCTTTTTAAAGCTGGAAACGCTCCAGTAGCTTCTGACCATCCATCATGGCCGCTGCCCTTGTCCAGCCGCGGACTCCTTCTCTCTGGGGGTGAAAAGCAGCTCTCAGCAACACTTTCTCTGCAAAACCCCGAACCGAGTGGAGAGAAAAAAGCCCTGACACACAGAATCACTGTGTCCTCGGGGCGCCGCGCTAATGTGTTTCTGCAGTTTGACTGATGGGACGAGGCAGTGACGGGACACCACAGCTTCTAATGCAACAGCATGAATAATGCAGCCATGCATCCACACACTGCAGGAGTGTGTGTGTGTGTGTGTGTGTGTGTGTGTGTGTCCAACGTGTATCAGATATTTACTGAAGCTCATCCAGATCTGACTTGATTTTCTGTGTTTTTCTTTGTTTTGTGCTTTAAGGAAGGAAGGAAGGGATGAAGGGAGGGAGGAAAGGATGAAGGGAGGGCTCAAGAAGGAAGGAAGGAAGGAAACATGAGGAAGCAATGAAGGGAGGGCTCAAGAAGAAAGGAAGGGAGGAAGGGAGGAAGGAAGGAAGGAAGGAAGGAAGGAAGGGATAGCTCAAGAAGGAAGGCAGGGTGGGAGGAAGGGAGGGAGGAAGGAAGGAAGGAAGGAAGGAAGGAAGGAAGGAAGGAAGGAAGGAAGGAAGGAAGGAAGGAAGGAAGGAAGGAAGGAAGGAAGGAATGGAGGGAGTGAGGAAGGAAGGGAGGAAACATGTGAGGAAGGAATGAAGGGAGGGCTCAAGAAAGAAGGCAGGGTGGGAGGAAGGGAGGAAGGAAACGATTGAATAAGGAAGGGAGGAAGGAAAGGAAGGAAGAGAAAAAGGGTGAAGGAAGGCAGGAAATGAGTGAGTGAGGAAGGAAGGAAGGAAGGAAGGAAGGAAGGAAGGAAGGAAGGAAGGAACATTGAGGTAAATTTGACTTTGGAGGACAACAGGACGTTTTTGACAGGAAGTCAAAGTTTTTTGCCCAAGTCAGGATAAAAAACACTTGACTTGACCAATTTAACAAGAAGAAGAAGAAGAAGCTCTAAACACGAGTGATAAAGGCTTCAGGCTGTATTATATTATAGTCATTTATTCTAAATATATACTTATGTATATATGTTTAATATATATATATTTATACACAAGTTAAACTTATACTGGGAAGTGATGAAAAAGGGACGTGACATTAGTTTAATCTAACTCCAGGTGATGCAACTTTTAAGTTTACACTATGGAATTAAAGGACAGTTTCAGGTTTAAAGTTGACTAAAGTTAACTCTGAATGTTAAAAAATGGCCTGAGTCACTTTATTCTTTAATTCTTTTTGATTGAAATGATTATTAAATATAATATTCTCTGTATTTTTGTGTGTTTTTTCCACAAAACTTGAGACAATTACTTACTAAGGTAATAATATGAACGTTTTCCAAGTTCTGCAGCTATGTATAAAAAGTCATTTAAGAGAAAACAGGTTGTTGTCACATTAATGAATCAGGAGAAACTAATTGGACTTAAAATGTTAGAAAATTCTACAAAAAAACATCAATACGAAGAACAAAGAAGTTACAAAGACAGTTTCCTGTGTTTTTACACACATTTGACTCAAATGTGACGTGTTTTAACCTTTTTATGACCAGTTTATCTCATTTGAAGCTGCATTAATTAATAGAATCTGCAGCTATTCAATCAATAAATAATATATCTGCTTATTTAAAAATATGTAAAAAAAATACTTTAACAATTTACTTTAGGAGAGTTTGTGTCTGTGGTTCCATTTGTTGACAGAAATGCTGCATCATGGCGGATTATTCCTGTAATATTCCCCTGACACTGTCCCACTGTCGGTGAGTCAGGGGTCAAAGGTCAGCAGTAGGTTGTTAAAACACGGATGCATCAATATTAACAAATCAATCACAATTTATTGATTTTGTCGATAAAATTTCAGAAGAATTGACTCAACGTCTTTAGAATTTGTGAGATTTTATAGAACAAATGAGGAAATCAAACCAGGAAAATGAATTAATCTGATTTGTAATTTCCTGGAGGTGTTTGGTGGATTTATCCCATTTGAAGGGTATCAAATATGTGGCCCGAGGGCCGGGATTGGCCCACCAAAGAGTCCAGCTCGGCCCTTGGATGACTATGCACAAGTTTAATAAGTCAACAGAGTTTGGGATTTTTCTTTTTAAGAAAAAATGGACCAGTTTCTATTTCTTCACATAAATGAGAAGCTTTGAAACGGCTTCCAGTGCTCAAGGGTTATAATATTTAAATAAATATATAATTTGAAATTATTTTTGAAAGGACGGTTCAGGTGGAGCTTTGTAGTTTTACCTCTTTACATAAAAAGATGAAATTTGGAGATGTTCTCGTTTCCATACAGGAAGTAATTCAGGATCAATTGTACAACAGGAAATAAAATTAAATGAGTTTGACACCAACTACAGTTTCAAAGACAAAATAATCACGCTTCTCTATGTATTTCCTACAGATTTATAGAAAATAAGTGGGATTTGTATTGATGCTGCGTTCACGGACCCTTCTTCTTCTTCCTGTCTCGCTGGTTTAAGGAGCTTATTGCGCACTTGGCGTCTCCACCTGGCTGCAGAGCTCCAGGTGACTTCTGTAAGAACACTGCGGTGTTTGCGCATCAACAACACAACAACAACGGCGGAGATACTTGCAGTTATGACCACGGTGTCGTCGTCTTTGAATTTGGGGATGTATTTGTCTCCTCTGTTGATTTCGGCCTCGTTCAGCGGCCTGAAGCGACACATCACCCTCACCCCGCACTCCGCCGCATCCATCATGGCTGCTGTTTACGGCTCCACGATAATAAACAAACAAACGATTGTCAGTGCGTGTTTTTCGCTTTTTTTTTCCTGCAAGGGTGGTGCCCAAACTGAGGTTCGGGGACCTCCTGAAGGGGCCTCGGTGCTTCTTCCTGCGGGATCAAGACGCGCGGCTCAGATCATGTTGAACGACGAACCGGCTCCGTGAAGCTGGAAGTTTTTATCCGCTGCGCAACGCGTCCTTCATCCGAACCGAGAGTCTCCGAGCGTCCTCGGCTGCGCCATGACCAACCCGAACCAGCTCTGGAAGCGCGCGGGGCCTCCGTATCTCTCTTCACCGCACGCGCACATGCACACACACACGCGTGTGACGCGGGGTGAAACGTGCAGGGGGAAAAAAAAGAGGAGGAAGAGGAAACGCTGATGTTTAACGCAGCCGGGAGCCGCAGATGCGGGACTCGGAGAGGATGCGCAGAGAAAACCGCATCGTCCCTGTCGTCCAATAAACGGCGCGCGCTCCCTGCAAGACGCCGGCGCGCGCTCCCGCGTCCTGCATCAGCACCATCATCAGCATCGTGTGCACGCGCAAAAACCTGCACTTTCTAATGATTCATTACATTTATTTCGCCGACGCCAGTGATGGAAACTAACAGTTTAATCAAATAATCGTAGAAGTGATTATTTTACATCTTTATACTTATTAAAAAGTATAAAGTGAGTGAATCAGCTGAATAATTAGTTGTCAGAAAACGGACTGTTTTGTATTGAATGTTCTTTTTTTAATGTAAATGAATATTTAAGCACGTTATAGAAAGAAAACGCACTAGAATTTTGCCAAAATCTCATTTATATCTGATTTCATTGTGACAGATTTGACAAATACAATTTTGAGAAAGTTAAAAGTTTGGTCCTATAAAAAGGAAATCCACAATATCTGCTATTGTTGTGCTTTATATTTATTTCTTCATCTTCATCTTATTTCTTCATTAATTAGAAGCTGCGTCCTTTAATTTGACGCCTTGGTACATTTGTACAATAAGGAAAAAATGTCATGATATAAATGTAATATCTTACAGTATTACTGCATCTCAACCTTCATGTAGTTGTGTCATTAGAGCAGCTGCATATTGACATTTTAATGCATGTTTAATTATTCACATTTAGTGAACTTAAACTTATTTTCACTCAGATTTGTGTGGAGCCTTAATGACACTCATACTTTGATATAAAATGTACATTTATAGAATTTTAAGGCAAAGGTTTAACCATTATTTGACCGTTTATGTTTCTGCAGAAGAAAATAAAGTCTTTGGATTATTAACATCAAATATAATCAACAAATAACCATTTATGGACATGTTAATGTGTGTTAATTCACTTTTCGTCCACTAGAGGGCAGTGTTCAATAAGAATTTTTGTGGAGAGATAAAAGACGTCACACACAGGATTATTCAAGTAAGAGTGACCAGGTTTTTAATATCTTAAACATCTGTGCAACATTATTCAAAATGTTACATCACTGCATGACCTGTAATGTTTCACAATATTTACAAAAAATGCTGCTTACATCAAACCATTAAAAAAAAAGTCCAAACAATCTCAAAATAATGGACTCTTGACAAACTATCCCTAGCCCACATTAATGCAAAAAAGAAAAAGAAACAAGAGCAATCAAGTGCACATCATACTTCACGCAAGTCTATTTTTTGTAAAGTATATATTAGTGAGAAAATATATACTTAATTACAAGTTGAAAAAATAAAATACTGACAACAAAAAGGGTGAAGGAGGGAGAGGAAATGAGATTCAGAGCAGAAAAAACGGCAGAGAAGAGAAAAAAAAAGAAATAAATCACACTCACACCTCAACACACAATCACAGGTGGAGGAGAGGAAACGGACTGCACAGACCTTTTCAAACACAAAAAAACGTGTTGAACTCTCAACATGAAACTGATAGAACAGATCCGTAACACATGCGGGTTCCCGTACACCAGACCGGCGGGTTCCTGCATGTCATTGCACAAAAAAAACGTGGGAGGAAGAGGAAGAGGCAGAATGAACTTTACCGAAAGAGCTCATGTGTTCCTGACACCGAACGTCACATTTTAGAAAAGATTTCCACGAAATTACAGTAAAAACTCCCGTGGTTCTTTAATGTATGCGATAAATGTAGTAAAATGTGACTTCAGAACAGGGAGTAAAAATGAATAATACTTTCATCTGTTGAAGTGAGCGCTACCTCAAAATGTCCACAAATGCTGAAAATTAAGCAAGATCTCGTCAGGAAATACAACCCAGGGGTCTTAAAAATGTGAATAAAGATGTCAAGGCTCCTTGTTGTTCTGAAAACAGATGTTTAAAAGGTGAATGAATTAAATTCAAAGCCGCAAATCACAGTAAAACGTTCACCGTGGTTACAAAATGTGGGTTGATGCGCTAATAGTTTCTAGTTGGATGCATTTGAAGCAGTTTTCCGTCATAAACGTGGAGGATTTTGACTGAGAAGTACATTTTATTAATACTTTATTCCAATTTTACATTTCTGGCATGTGTGTGTGTGTGACACTACAAATAAATTACTACTTAATGGCTCTCAGGTTAGAACATCTGAAGAAAAAAAACGGATTCTTTGAGCACGTCAGAAGAAATCAGGCAGAGGAATTGCAGTCAGAAGTTGCTGAAGGTGAAAAAGAAAAGGAGTGAAACAATCGAAGATGCAGTGTCTATGAGCTGTTGATCTTTGCCATGGATTGTACATATTGCACTTGATAATTCTGTAGTGATTTCAGGTTGGTTTTTTTGATCTGGAGGAGCAGCGTTGTGTGTGTGTGTGTGTGTGTGTGTGGTTCACACAAGTTGATCCAGAGTTCTCAAATACTGCGCATCACCGTCGGTTTTCAGACAGACGATCAAGTGCCGGTTTGACTTTTTCGGCTTCTTGGTAGCTAGTAGTGTTAAAACTGCATTTATCAGCAACATAAAACGCCATATTCATAAATAGTACGCTCTTTACCAAAACCACGACACAATCTGTAACAAAAAGCCTCGTTGTAAAAAAAAAAAAAAAGTGTTATCTGTGATGCTCACTTCTTAAATAAAAGGGAACATGACCTTTGCAGTGGACTGAATACATGATCTATTCATCTGTTAAAAAAGAAACATACATATACACATATAAGGCTTGAGTTCTCAACTCTTGGTAGTATTATTGCCATCTAGCATATTTGTAAAGCTTAAAATAAATATGGAGTACTGTACATTAATAATTTACATCAATAAGTAAAACAAAACAAAACACAAGGCCCCTAAATCCCAGAAATGCTTCTCCTGTTGAAAAATGGGAGTTTAGTGTTTTTTTTTTTTCTTCTGGTAACTAATGACTCTGCCTCTGACGTTGGTTACTCTACCTAAAGCTATAGTTGTGGCAAATACGACTACAGTCATGGAAATAAAATTTAAAAAATAATTAAAATAAAAAAATTACTGTACAAACGAGCACGAGGACATGATCACAACAACCAAAATGACAGAATTCACCAATGCAGCTGTGACTCTTGGTTGGAGTTGAAGGGAAAATCCACCCAAAAACACTGATGTGGATTTTGCATTTCATGATTATTTTATTATTAAAGACGTTGGATTTTAACTGTTCAGATGCTGAATCTTATACTTATTCGACAACTTATTTTATTTTTTAAATGAAAACATCCATTTTAGATACAATAATTTATATAAAACCCTGACTAATACTTAAGTAGGTTTTTAGTTTGACTTAGTTAAAGATGCATCAAGCAAATTGATCATTATGTTTTAATTAGTAGATTATTTAATTTAATCTTCCCTAGAATTCACTAGATAAAATGTTTTTTGTCCAGAATAAACCAAAGATAATGAGTTTATTATTATAGAAGATGAAGGAAATTAGACATGAATCTGGAACTAGAGAATTTGCACATTTTCTTCTTTAAAATGACTTAAATTGATTAATCAATTATCAAAATAGTTGGCAATTAATGGATTAATCATGGCAGCTCTAGAATCCACCATGTTTCACAACATGGAACAGATAAAATGACTTAAATTATGATTTTTTTCTTCCAATCTGAAATCTTGCTACTAGCTGCTGTCAGAAACTACACTATACTTAATTAAATCGGGGAATAAGACTTTGATAAAAGTCGTATTTATGTTCATTTGCTGCAGGATAAGGATGGTTCATTTTTGTAATATCCGTTATCGACTACTGAAATGCAAAGAAGCCACACATTTTGCTGTTTGAAGGTGGATTTTTCCGTCGAAACACGGCAGGAAACTGACTTTTCACTGAAGAATTGAGCAGCTCACCGGGCTTCCACATGTGCTGAATGTGCCCGGTGCAGCAGCAGAAGGTTTACCCACATTCCCAGCCTGCTCAGGGGAACACTGAACACTTTCTGCTGGTAAAGTTCATTCTGTTCGTTTTCTTTTTAAAGTCTTTTTTCCACCCCCCAATAGAAATGAACTGGTGTGAAGTGACTGTCGTAATGGAGAACTCACATACTCATGCCTGTTCCGCTGCTGTTCCCTTACAAAAAACAAAACCAAAAATAAAACAAAACCAAAAAAACAGCACGTCTTACAGTTCATTATATAAAAGCTTTAGGCTGTATTCTTATTTATCCTATGCATGCGGTCATATGCAACCGCATTTCTGAATAGAAACCAAGACATTGGTACACTTCTTCTGCTTTGTTTTGTACAATAAAAGATAAAATGTGCATTAGGTACGCTTGTACATGACATTGTACAATATTTACATACAATTCTTAATAGCATGAAATTTCAGGATTATCTATATACATATTGAAAATGTATCAGAAATATTTGGACTGTCTATTTTTCTTAAATATGTAAGGTAATGCTCATAGCTTTTTTTGTTGGTTTTACTATCTTATACTAGAAAAAAATAGTTAATTCAGTGAGCTGTAGACAAATTGCAACCATTGATGTTTTTCTCTACTTTTCTTTTTTTTCTCTACAGTTTAAACTGTATTGGTGATTGGAGTTTCCAGCACCGTCTGTGGTCAGTCATTGAGTCAAGTTGATATCATGGATGTACCACTGAAAGTCCATGTGTAGCACCTGTTAGAGCTCAGATCGCATCAAGGCTGAACGGACGAAGACTCCGAAAAGGCTTTGAGGACGTTCTTGGGCCGACACATTCAATGTTATCTGGATATCTTCCTCCTCTTAGGCTTGGGGAGCTTCACCTGGCGATCTCTCGACGGGATCTGGCGGCGGAAAAAGAAAGAAAAGTGACGGCGTGAGGAGGAAAACGGCATCATGCTGCTCGACAAGAATGACAAACGCAGAAGTAGTGAACTTCAGAGGATGAGTATTTTAGCATCTGCCCGAGCAGATTGTCAAACAACAAGAATTAACTTGAAATCTTATATGCTCCTTTAGAGGGAATTTTTAAATAGATTAAATATGAATTATTATATGTCACAACTACAGTCAAAGCCCGCCTCCCAATTCAAAATCAGCCAATCGGAGGAGAGACACAAAAACACCAGAGGTCCAAGTCTAAAACCACAAATATATCCATCTATCCCAAAATAAATATATCTATAACTTAATAACAGATAACTGTACATATCTCAAAAGTGGAATTACATATATACACATGACGTAGCACATAACCAGACTGACTTCTAAATGTTGAATGTGTTTCCGTACGAAACAGAAATACTCACAGTTCCCGACATCTTATCCAGCTCAGTCATGGCCTCATGGATAGCAGCTTCCAAGTGATTATTCAGTTTCCCTGGCCTGTCAGACAACATTTAGATTGCACATCATTGACATTTAAGCTGCTGCGACTGAGCAAGGATTCAAGTATCAAACGTCTTATGCTCATCAATACACAAGGACACCAGGACGCCGCCGTTTAACACATAATATGTTGTTTTCTGCTGCTAAAAGTCAAAATAAAAAAAAAAGTTTAGTGTAAAACTGGATAAAAAGTGGATTTATGACCATCTTAGACTAAAAAAAGTCATTTACTGTGCAGAAGAGAGGGAGAAGCAGCTTTGTAACAAACGTGCTTCTTTAGATTAAAATAATGTTAGAATAACAGATTTCTGTGGTTGGAAGAACATTAGGATATAAAAAGTATAAAACTGCACAAAACCTTAAACATGTCAAGTCATTTTTAGACATTTTAAACCCAGAAAATGTAGATTTTGGGCCTTTAACCACAAGATATCCTGGACTCATCACATGTGACAGAATATTTAGTTATTTACAGAAGTGTAGGTAACAGAATGGCAAATATATGTGTGTTTGACGCAATAAACTACAATAGTTTATTACAAAATGCTTCAGTAATATTGACTGAAGCTTCTTGTAATAAACTTCAATATAGCATTGCTCGTCTTTCTGTTTATTTTAAGGATATCTAAACAGTATTATGTTTTAAGAGATAAAACTATCCTGTTTCTTTATATCTCTGATCATCAGTCGGTGAGGATACAAACCTTTGCAGATAAATACAGATTTATTACAGGACTCTGTTGTAACAATGACTAAAATGGGCTAAATCAATAAAACGTCACTTTGGTTAAACTGGTTTCTGATTCTTTACTGAAGAAACAACATGGCGGCTGCAGATTTACTCACTTCAGGCCTCTTTTGGCGGCTCGGTCAAGTGCTTCCAAGTCATGAGTTAGTGTTTTGAGTTTCTCTGGCTCTACCTGCACAGACAAGAGAAAACATCTGAGTTCATTCAGGACTCGTCACCCGCCCACCACCGTTTAAAAAAAGAAAAAGATGCTGAATTACTTTACCAGTTGCTTTGGCAATCGTTATTAATGGGACCTATTCAGTAATTCAAATTTGGCAGGTAGGATGGTGGAAATGTTTTGGAGCACGTTGGAATCCATCTGCCACTATGGCCAGTGGACAAAAAGAAAAAAAAGCTTCTTTCATCAGGATTTTCAAGTGTTGCAATACATTTTCAGCTGGGAACAACTTCATCAACTACTTCTATCATCAAATCATTGGATCTGGTTTATAGGGAAACAGGCCTGGGCAATAAAACATTATCTCAATATCACCAATATTATATTATAGTATATAATAGTTGGTTGGTGAAACAATGACTAGAGCTGCAGTCGATTAATCAGGTGGTTGTCGACTATTTTGATGATCAATTGGAGGCATTTTTAAATAGAAAATGTGCAAATTCTCTTGTTCCAGTTTCTCGAATCTGATTATTTTCTGGTTCTGGTTCTTCGAAGTAAAAAAAAAAAAGGATAAGAGATAGGAAATGATAGGAGTCATTATTGCAGCTTTGCATTTTAAAACCTCAGCAGTCTGAGGAATAAGTAATCAGAAAAAATATTCGGTTTTATTTGTTGGACATAGGGCTGCGACAATAGGTCGATTACTCTTTTAAATTAATCTATTCAATATTCGAGAATCAATTTTGAGTCATTTTGAAATTAAAAATGAATAAATTCTCTGGTTCCAGCTTCTCAAATCTGGTTTCTTTAGTCTCCTCTAACATTAAACTGATGATCTTTGGGTTGTGAACTGTTGATCTGGACAAAAAAGACATTTTAGGTTGAAAGTTTGAAAACAGTAACCAATATTTTACACCAATTTATGAACAAAACAAGTAATCGATTAATCGTTTTGATCAATAAGATGAATGGCCTATGAGAACAGTGGTTATTTGCAGGCCTGGTGCTGACAGACCGGTTTCTCACCTTCGCCTGCTCCCTCAGCTGCATGGCAGCGCTGTGCACTTGTTCGTCCCCGGCCAGCTTGGCGGGCCAGGGCGGGAAGCCCTTCAGCTGGCCCCAGACCAGCTCCCCCATGTTGAAGGTCCTGGAGCGGTAGTGGAGCAGCTCCGAGGAGGGGGAGTCCGGCTGCCGCAGGTCCTCCTCGCTGCTCAGGCTCTTAGTGTCCGAGGGGCTGGGCGCCATGCCGTTGAAGTGGCCGTTGTAGTGGCTGTAGTCTTTGGCGGTGGCGAGGGGTCCTTCCAGGCTGGTGGAGGAGCTCGGCGACTGGTCGTCCCCCGTCAGCTCCTGCCGCGGGGGGCCCAGGACTTCCCCGTAGCCCCGTGTACTGAAGTGCGAGACGGCGCCGTTGATGTGGGCGCAGCGCTCCACCGCCTGCTCCAGGTGCTCCTTGTAGTTGGCGGGTGTCCGGCTGCAGTTGTTGAAGCGGTAGCCGTCGTCGAGGAAGGCCTTGGCGTGGGCCATGGCCAGGCCGTGGTCGCCGGACCCGTCGGCGGGGCATGGGGGGGCGGGGGCCAGGCTGGCGGGCCGCTCCATGCAGGGGCTGCTCCTCACCTGGGTGGAGCACTCCAGGAACTCCTCACCACCCCAGGCGCTGTTGTTGCTGTGAGCGTCGAACCCGCCTCCGCCGCCGTGCTGCGCCGCCTCCCCGTCCCACTGCCCCCGCGGCGTCCCGCGGCCAGGCGAGCGGAAGTAGTCGCCGGCCTCGGGTCCATCCGGCGTGCTCTTCCCCGGGTCCATGTTCTTCTGGCCACGCCCCAGCCTGGCCTGCCTCGGTCGGGCCTGTTGCTGGGTCAACGCCTCGCCGCCGTCCTGGTGCCCGTGCAGGACTGCGCTGACCGCTTGGGGGAGGTTGACGGGCTCCCCGATGGAGGCGGTGAAGGCACTCATGGCGCTGAGAGCGGGCACCGGGCTCGCCTGTGTGGTCCCGCTCACCGTGGTTGTTATGGTAACATGCATGCCCTTGCTGGCGGCGTCCACCACGGCTCTGTAGATGGCGTCCACCGACTCCGGGCCTCTGCCGGGGCCCCGGTCTGAGCCGGGCGTGCCTGCTCGCAGCCCCTCGCCCTGCGGCTGCTGCCCCTCCCCAAACTGATGGTGCGGCAACATCCCCTGCTGCAACAAGGACAGCAGAGTCACATAATTAATGTTTATGATTGAATTTAACTGCTACTCCTCTCAAAAAATGACACTCAGCGATTGAATAGTTGCGTAGCAATGCCTCACAGAAACAAGGCGGCATTTTTAGAGAATACACCCAAGGATCATGATTGGACTCCTGCACTTTTTAAATCTATGTTTTATGAATAAAGTTTTGGAGTTTTCTGCAAACACCTGCACTTTGAATATCTTAGCCTTTCAAAAACAGTGGATTTGGAAATAAAATTCATTGCATTGGCTTCCTAGTGTGTAAAGCAAACAATTATAAACCAGTCGCTATCAGTTCTAAAAATGTAAATATATACAGAACAGCATGAATACAGTTACACACCAGGTCATTATCATGTATTGCTCATAATTATTTTGTTTCTGCAGAGGGCATTATGAAATGTATAAGTTAAAACATGTTCCAGTCAAGCTATAATAAAACAAATGACTTATCTACATGGTTTTGTGCTTTAAAATGTGTGTGTGTGTAAAATGAGTGCAGCAAAGTTTCAAAATACAAACTACTTTACAGATTACTGAATATATTACCACTTTGCCCAACCACACACTTGTTTTATTCATTTTAAAACACATTTTCCTCATCCTCCACACACCTGGTAGGACTGGTAGAGGCAGGCCATGGAGCCGGCGTTAGTGTTGTTGCTGTCTGTGTAAGGTGGGTTGTCGGAGAAGTGCTGCTGGCCCTGGTAGGCCGGGTGGGGGGCCACGCCCTGCTGCAGGCCCTGGTGGACTTGCTGCTGGTACATCTGGCCTCCACCGGTGCTGACGTGAGGCTGCAGGCCTCCCATGCTGCAGCCGAGGGATGAGGGGTTTCCTGCACAAACGGACAAAGGTGTCAAGCGGTGTGTGAACTGTGCAAACTGCACCTTTAAAAAGAGCCAGACAGAGTGAGAGGAATGACAGTAAGTTTCAAGATTCTCACTGATCGGGTGGCAGCAATATTATCTGTAGAAAAACAATGGTAGACTTTTTTTTTGCAACATTCCAACTATATTTGCTCAGGCACAGCAACATAAATAGATTCTGACACTTCTGTAGTCACCACATGTTGTAGTTGTGGAGAGATTCCTTATTTATTTGTATTTATCACAGGAAAACTGAATATTAAGCCTGGGGCTTAAGTGGTTAAAGCTGTAGTATTTTATGATAAATCAATATCTGACACATTCAAGCACTTTTCAAATGCTGATTCAGCTTCTCACCAGCAAATAAATCTATATTTTAGGCATTATTAGACTAAACGGATCACATTTTGCTGGAGTTGTGTGATGGAGTTGTGTGATGCTTAAAAAATTTGTAATTATTTTGCTGCCAAAAGATGGCGATAAAACTCTCACACTACAGCTTTAAACATTCATTCATAAATAATTTAATCAACCAGGACATAAATATGGTGATTTTTATCAAATATAATAATGTGAGGAAGAGCAGGAATCAATAATATTCCCTTTACTGTCTTTTATTTTTATGTCCATTGTTGTTCAAGAAAATAAAGAAACTAAACTCGGTTGAATTTAGTTTGATCTGATCTCATTTTGCAGATTGTTGCATGAAGAACCCCTATAAAATAATTATAATATCCTGAAAAAGTTCAATATTTTGTCAATCATTTCACAAAGTGAAACTCATATAGATCAATTATACAGAGTGAAATGTTTCTCATAATTTTGAGGATTATAGTTTAAAGATAACAACCAAAACTAAAATCTAATTAATATGTACCCATATTCATCCATTTAGTTAATGGCATGAAAGTATCATGCCATATTTTACTGGTGTTTTTTTATTTATATATATATTATATTATATATAGTGCACACTAACAATCTGTTGCACAAGGAAAATAAAAAAAAACAGGCTCGCTGCCAGATGCTCGGTACAAACCGACTTGTTAGCAAGGCTCAGGACGGAACATGAACAAAACATATCAAGGCCACAGATGTATCAATGAATCAAGAGGAAGCCCGGCAGCAACGTTACGCAGACAAAGCCAAAGCAAATACAAAATCTCCGAGGCCTAACGCTGCGTTTAGCGTGTGTGTGTGCGTGTGTGCGTGTGTGTGTGTGAGCGGCGACTGCAGCAGCTGGTGCGATGCTACGTAGCTGAAGGGCAGCTGTGTGTGTTTTCCATTTTTTCCTCCTCTTTTCTTTCTTCCCCTCTCTCCGACGCTGAGAGCCACGACTCGGCCAGCCCCCTCCCCCTCCCCCCGCCACACATCCTCCGCTCCTGCTATGATATAGTGACTGCTGTTGCCGGGTGAGGTTGCCATGGGAACCGAGTGATGATTGGTGGTGCTGTCCGCTGCCAGGAAGCTTGTTGGGGGGTGGGGGGTGTGATTTTAGCCTGCTGGGGGATGGGGGGTGGTCAGCTGGGTGGCAGGGAGTCTGGGAGGTGGGTTACAATGAACTTTGGGGTATTTGTTGATGGCAATAGTGAAGAGGAGGAGGGGGAGGGGGTCTAGAAACAGATGGTTAGCTAATGCTAAGAAGCCACTGAGTAGGCCACTTTAAAAGATCTAAGATGCCGAAAATTTGATCCAAATTAGCTTCATAGTAAAAATCTATAGAGGCAAAACATCTGCCATTTGGGGACAAAATCTTTTTATCCAAAGAGCCTGTGGGTGATTATGTGTTTTTACCCTGGAACCTCTACCAAAAAACAATGGCCATCATCGTGGTTTCTTTTTATTTCATTAAAAAAGGTTGATGTGAAACATGATGCTGTTTACAGAGGAAACTGAAAACCACCAATAAAAGAGAAGAAAGCAGAGAAAGACCAGAAATAAATGCAGGTTTTAGAGTAAAGCTTTAGAAAAATCATATAAGAAATATACTGTGATTTTTTTTGTTGCCTTAATTGTTGATGTTCGATGCATTCGGTGAGAAAGAGAAATGAAAATTCAGCAAATGTTTGACAATTACATAATTTGAACATAAGATTATGTCTATTTTCTATCACTTAACTAAATGTTATGTGGAAGACATATGTGGATAATTAAAATAGTGTTACGACAGACATGGAGTTTTAAAAATGAGAAGATCCACAGCTAAATTCTAGTTTATCACTGAAATGTGGTAGAAAACAAAAACAGAGGTTTATTAAACCTGCAGAATATAAACAAGCAAAAAGAGAAAGCTTTTTAACAGATTTATTTCATTCATTTCAATTTAGATTTTTAATAATCCTTCTGGCTAACTTCATACTCACCATCACATCTCTCACTACACATATACTGAGCATTTACTTAAGAATTTCTTTCGTTTAGGTCACTGTTGGCAACATTTGCCAATAATTAATATTTATGATTATTTTTAACTGTATTTAAATCCAGCAATACTTGTTAAGTAGGTTAATTGTATATGAGACAAACGGTTTTGTAATGTCATACATGTTTGAATGGTTTCTATGACCTGCAGCTCAACTTTTACATATTTTTTCTTTTGTCACATATCTTCACACTATATGGTATATCATCATATAGCATGTAGTGTGATGTCAGGAAGGTATGAGAGATACTACACACAGCAGAGAGTACACACAGTGAAATAAATCTCAGACTTACAGCAGGAAAATAAATAAATGAATAAAAAGTGTTAGTGTTATATTGGCTAATTTGGCCTAAAAATGAAATCTTGATATTTTTAAATGATTTTGATTGTTAAGTTTTTCTTTTCCAGATTCGTGGTGTTGCATCATTATATAGTTATTTTTATGCACAATATTTTCCTATAATAAATTATACAAAAAATAAAAGAAATACAATTTTCCCCATTCACCTGGGTATAAATTTGCATGAATAAAAATAAAATAAAAATCATCCAGCCCTAGTGGAAATATCATGATTTTTTGATCTATCAAAAATCCTCCAGATCACAAAAAGAAAAACTGCACTTGTTTCCTCCCGACCTACACAGGAAGCGCCTGAATTTCAATGACTTGACAGTATTACAGGGTAACGGGACTCCTAGTGATAAGTACAGGTGGCCTGCAGCGGACCATGGTGATATCATCTCCATTATAAACCATACGAGGACACACAGATGCACGATGAATACATAAACTCATAATCCAGTCCCACAGGAGGCAGGAAATAACAACAAAAAAAATCTAGGTCTTTTCAGTGCCTTAAAAACAAATGTTAACACAAATGCACACACACAAAAAGTACAGTCACACACAAAGTTATTCATATGCGTGCACACACACAAATGGACACACACACACGGCCTAAACCCTCATCAAAGGCTTCACTCTGGTCTCTATTCAGTCCATCGTTACTATAGCGACCAGCTAGCTGGGAGAAGCTCTTTAGAGCGCCCTATCTGGGCCGCTTCCCTTAAAGCATGATGCAGATCCCTTTTCCATCTTCTTACACCATTGACTGATGCAAGTATAGAAATAAAACAAAGAGAAACACTGGCTGACTGACAATTAGCTGAGCCTCCAAAGATGAGGGGGCCTGCTCATTAGCCTAGAGATACTGGAAGAGCCCGACTGTCCCGGCTTGGGGCCTATCACCTAAATCCTTCGGTGTTAGTTCACTCAGAACCATAGAAACCACATCTTCATCCAGACCTTAGCTTATCACCCAGGAAGGTCAGAGGAAAAACTCATCAAATGGACAGAAGACAGCAACTCCTTCCTTCAGCCAGAGGGTGGTCAGTTTACTCTCCACTGACCCGCAAACTACTCTGATAGTTGATTGATTACTCAATTAGCTGTTTGGTTCATAGATTGGTGTAGAAGATTCAACCTGAAATGTCTTTTTTTGTCCAGACCTAAAGTCCACAACCCAAAGATCATCTGTTTACTATTATAGAAGACTAAAGAAACCAGAAAATAATCAGATGAAGCCGAGAGGCTGGAACCAGAGAACTTGGAAATTTTCTTATCTAAAAATGACTCAAATATAATAATTGATTAGAATAGTTGGTGATTAATTATTACATGTCTGGCACAACTGTCAAAAATATTCACACTTGACAGTCTAGAAGCTGTAATTTTGTGCTTAGAGATAAACTTGATGAAGTCATTTATTATCATAATCAGTGCTGCATTTTTGATAGTCGATTAATCTATTGATTATTTAAACCATTAATCGATTAGTTGTTTGATTCACAAAATGTTGTAAAATGTCAATCTCTGTTTCCCAAAGCAAATCATATTTGAACACATTTAGACACTAATTTGGTTTCTACAAGAGTGGCTGGTGTGTTTCAGGGCCTCACCTGTGTCGGAGATGGTCTGTGTACAGGTTCCGTCTCCATGTTGCATCACTACCATGTTAGTCCGCCCGACGCCGTGAAGGAGGTTCTGCTGCGAGGGGTGTGGGCCAGGGTGGGACAGTGGTGGGGGGTTAGTGTTAGGCCGTCCCAGCGGCATACCATCGGGGCCGACCAGTCCGCAGTTGCTCATGGCGGAGGCCTGCATCTGGGCCATCATGTCAGGGAACTGGCCCTGCCGGGAGCCCATGTGGCCCCCGGAGGCGTCCAGGCTCTGGCAGTGCTGCATGGTGTCGCCAGGCCCCCGCAGCCTCTGCTGAATAAGGAGGTTCTGCTGAGGGCCTCCTCCTCCGGGGACCATGGGCGTGGTGGTGTCGCTGTAGTGTGGACCAGGCCCAGGGCTGAGACCGGGGCGGTGGCTTCCCCCTGCCGCCATGTTGTGCGAGCTCTGGCAGCTCATGGACTGGAGGAGCTGGGCCATGGAGGTGTTCTGCGGCAGCGTTCCGAGCCGGCCCACTTTCCGGAGCTGCTCCGTCGCGCTGGGGCCCGGCATGTGGGCCCCGCCCATGCCCGGTTTGACAAGCATGTTGTAGACCATGTTGCCGGTGCCGTCATGGTTCACAGACGACGATGACACACTGCCGCCGCCCGATGACTGCTTGCGTTTGCGGAGTGGGTCTCGCTGCTGCGCCATCAGCTTGTCTCTGAGCGCCGCACGGCCACTCTGGCCTTCAGGGGTGTTGAGCAGCATGGTGGAGTTTGGCGGGAGCATGGGGTTTAAAGTGCTGTGTCCCTCCATGCCTCGAGGGCCGCCCACTGAGCCGGGGTGCCCACCGCCGCCCCCTCCGTTACCCCCGCCACCCGCCCCTATTCCCGCCATACCGCCGCCACCGCCGCCCGCAGAGCCGCCACCGCCGCTGGCAACGCTGAGTTTATTTTGATTTGCTAGCTGTGCTTTGGCTGCTGCTGACAGGAGACTGCTGGCGGGGAAGGAAGCAGCATTCTGGTTGAGGATGTGGTTCAGAGGCATCCCGAGGAGTCCCGGGTGCCCCTTCTGGGATGCGCTGGGCGTCGCCATGGAGGACGACGTCGAGGAAGAGGAGGTGGGCGAGTACATAGGGTTGCTGTGCTGCTGCTGGGTGCCGATCGGGTTCCCCATCCCAGACAGCAGCTGGGAGTCTTTGTACTGGTGGAGGGGGTCCGTCTTGTTGGTGGAGGGGCTGGAGGGCATGGCGGGCCTGGGGGAGCCCATGGCCGACCTGGGGGAGCGAGGGGGGACCTTCATGGTGCCGCACGGGGCCTGGTGCCCCGAGGGCATCGCGAAGTTCCCGTGGTCAGAGGAGGTGGAGGAAGACCGCGAGCGGTGGGGTGAGGCCTCCATCCGCCCGTGGGCGGGTCCAACCATGTGGACGGGGGAGGTGACGGGGGAGGGGGACATGGAGGAAGCCGGACCACCCTGTTGAGTCCTTTGAACGTGACCGCCATGCCCCACAGGCCCAGGCTTCACCGTGGGTAAAGGTAGGTTGCTCGGCAGCGGGACAATGGCGGGAGGGGGGATGTTTACATTCATCATTGGTACCTGAGAGTGGATGTTAGGCTGGAAGTTGGAGGTGTTGGGGGCGCTGGCCGGGGTCTGGCTGACGGGCTTGCTGGGGATGGGGTCCAGGATGCCTAAGGGGTCTTTCTCGGACATCACTTGCCTTTTTTGCAGGGCGCAGGATGGTGGCGGTGGAACAGGATGCACGGGGGGCTGCGTTTTATGGTGGAAAGGGGCACGGGGCATATCCATACCAGCAGGGGGGAAGTTCCCCCGCGGCACGTTCATGTTCATGACAGGGCTTTTGGCAGTGGCCGTGGGGGAGAGGGGCGTGCTAGTCCTCCCTGTCATGGCGCAGGACGACTGCCCCGCAGGGGAGCCGTGGAGCATCACGCCAGGCGGCGAAAGAGGCGTCCTGGAGTTCCCGTGGATGGACGCCGAGCCGGGGCTACCCGGGAACCCACAAGGGTTGGTCCTCGGAAACCCCTCCGGGCTGCCCAGGGTGTCTGCGCTGGGGGACTGTGAGCCGTCCCCGTACAGCTTGGCACCGGAAGGAGGCGGGCTCAGCATGCTACCATAGCCCACCCGGAAAGGGGATTTGGGGCCTGGATCCCCGCTGCCCAGCCTCTGAGGCCTGGTGTAGCCGGAGTAGAGCTCCGGCTGCTGGGCTCCACTCATCTCCTGGGGCGGATACAGCCGCTGCTGCTGCTGCTGCCCGGCCGCCATCATCATCTTAAACGGATTCTTGCAGTCTGGGCCGACAGCGTTGGGCAGCCCATCTTGGGGTTTAGTCCTTATTGCTCGTTGAGTTGTGGAATAAGCTGCGGCCACAGACGACGCACCTGAAGGAGAATGAAACACAATCGAGTTAAATCCATACCAATATGATCATGTCACGGACCCCTAAACTGACAAAAATTAGACCACAAACTCCCATTTGATACGATTTTGCCCCAGGGTTCCCATCTCATAAGAATTTTGCTTTTAGATATTAAAGAAAGTGAATGAAACCCATGACAAAATGTTATCGTATTACATTACATGGATAGATTTATAATTAAAATAAATTATTGCACTTTTTTGCTGGACACCCCCTGGAACCACCTCAAGGACCTCTGGGGGTCCACTTTGAAAACCAACAATCTATAGGATAAGGCTGCAGCTATTTGTTTTTATTGAAACCATTAATTGATTAGTTGTTGGTTCATAAAAATGGACTAAAATGTTGAGCTGAAGATTTAACCTAAAGTGTATTTTTTTTTTTGGTCCAGACCTACAGTCCACAACCCAAAAAGCAACAGTTTATTATTATGGAAGACTAAAGAAACTAGAAATAATCAGACTTGATAACTGATAATCAAATTAATTATTTGATTGTCAAAACAGTTGGTGATTAATGTAATTGTTGGCAACTAACTGATTAATCTCCTAATTGTTGCAGCTCGAGTATAGAACAATACAGATCAGCTAATGAGAGAAAACAAATCATTAAGCCTAAAAGCAATCAGACATTGTGAGGGTATTTTTTTTAAATCTCAAATCTACAATAAATCTGTAAGTAGTCAATTCAACTATTCAAGTGACCAAACAGGTCATGTAGATGAAATTATGTTGTAAGGACACACAATTCTAAAATTGGTTTGGGTGCATGGTTTTAGCAAATGTTATTTAAAAAAAAAAGGGTAACGAGCACTCAATAATCAAAGTAGTAAGTGAATTCATCACATAGCACAAAACGGACATGTTTCATCAGTGTGGCTGATGTGTGTAGATGAAATTACCAATCAAATTTAACCAGTATTTGACTGGCTGCTGCTTTTTTTGTCCCTCAGCAGAAACACGTTACTGCAGATGAAAGCACAAGAAATCAATCTGCATCTGAAGATCTATGATATTTTAGACATCTATGAGCTGCCATCAGACGAGAAATTAGGATTTGGAGCTCCTGGATTTACTCGTACCTCCTCCCGGGCTTGTCAGCGTGAGCGGCGGATGCGTCTCCATGCTCCTGTGCAGCGTGGCCACGGCCAGAAGCTTCCTCTTGTGAATGCAGAGTTTGGTGACATCTTCATCCACTTTCACATCCTCCGCTGTCCTCTGCTTAACAGCCGCCCCCGGGTCGAAGTTGAACACCTGAGGAACAGCATGGACGATTTGGGTAAGATTCTATCAATTTATATTGAGAGTAATGTCAAAAATGTCATGTAGCAAAATATCACGTAAAAAAACAGAGTTTAACTCTGTTAAAAAGGTTTTAAAATAATAAATTTATCATCATTCTGTGGGATAAATGACCTGAAATCTGAAATGAACATATATATTTTGAGGGACCTGATGAATGCTTTTTAAAACTGTATTTTAAGTTTTTGACTTTCTCATCTTGCCAACCATTATTTGTTACTGAATCATTAAACAAATTTATTCACAGGATAGATGATTTTCTCTTTCAGACAATTTATCTCTGAAACTCTGGTGTTAAATGTAAAATGGTGAAAAATTTGGGTGCACCTAGGGTTGAAAAATTCTAGGAATTTTCAAAGTTGGAAACATACCATGGGAATGAACAGGGATATATGAGAATAAACCTTTGGAAATTTTAAAATTGTTGGGGAAAATACATTGCAGCATAATCCTGGTGCAAGACTAATCTTGGCTAAAGCAGCCACATTTAAAGGGATAGGTTCAACATTTTTGAAAATTTGCCCATCATCATGATTCCCATAGTCAAACCAACAGCTGTTTTTTTTTTTTTTATTGAGACAAGCTGTTTCCAGACCAGCGGAGGTGTGAGCTGCTCAGCTACTATTATGCAGCTAATGGTTATTTTTTTTTTTATCTTATCAAACTCAGCAAATAGACAATCCAGCAACTCCTATAGTGTAGTGATTTGATCTGTAATGTTTAACAAATATTAAAACACATATGTCATGATAAAGTAGCTAACTAGCTGGTAAGTTAGGTGTTAAATGTTGAATAATTCCCAAATTCCTGAGCTTAATTTTCTATGAAAAGTTTCTGATAATTTACTGGAAATTTGCCACCTCTTTACAACCCTAGGTGCACTTTACTTTTGTGCTGGTGCACCTAAGAAAAAAAGCTAGCTGCACCAGTGTAACCAGTGCAAAAAGTTAGTCTGGAGCTCTGTGTGTGAGTGACAGTAGGTTGTGGACAAATTTAGCATCAAGATGGTGAATCGGTTGGATTACCCCCATGTAACATGATACGGCGACGCCTCACAACACATTTGCAGTTTGGTCCTTCACAGGGATCAGCAGAAGCGGTCTGCCTGAATTTATTTCATACATTTTAAACATATGGAACAAGTGAAGAAATGTGGATTATCCTGCAGAAGAGGTTTGAGAAAGTTCTGTGAGCCATTCTTTATAAATGTACACACCATGACACCTGGTCACTAATGGAATCCATTGTAATATGACATGAATTCTACAGACACCAGGCTCCATGTAGGACAAAAGTACAACAGGTTAAAGCTGACAGTGACACACCTGATAATAAGAATAATTGTGTTTGTTGCCTTAGAATGCAACCTTCATATCTACAGAGGGAATTAATTCAAACACTAAATTCTCCGAAATGCTCAGAAGGGGAGGGGTATTCATGGAATCTGCAACCTCACTAGTAGATGCCACTGAATCCTACAGCTGGTCCTTTTCACCTTTGCTTGCTTTGTGAGAAACCACTGTCTCCCTTTACACCTTCCTCTTTCTCTGTAGCTGCAGTCACAAATGTCAAGCATGTAATGAGCCCTATTTTAAAGCCAAGACACATCAAGAGCTGATTGTCTGCTCTACGTTTATCTGGTGAGACTCATTCTCGCTGACTTACAGGCAGAGCAAATGTATAAGAAGTTAAACCTTCACCGTAAAATCTGCTACAGACACCAATGTGTTAGAAGTTAAACAGCCTTTAATTGTACTGCGAAATAAAACAAATGTCAAAATCAACAAGAACAACAGGTTTGTGAAATGTCAAATATCACAGCGTGGAACTCAAGCAAAGACTGTGATGGAACGAAACTTATCTTGTCTTTACATATTTTAAAACCAACTTTAAAAAAGCGGCTTCTCCTGCTGTCAAATGTTCTAACAGCAGGGATGGGATTGAACACATGATCCCTCGAAACTAACAATCTAAATCCTGTTTGGTGTCATCTGCTGTGGCACTATACAAATGACATGCTTTAATTTTCCTTCACAATCATCTCACATCATATACGACAGTTTCTAACACACATTAAGGTCTGATCAACTGATTTTAGTCTGAATAGGTGTGCTGTTTTTTATCAAACAGCAGCATGTTCGTATAATTTGCGAATACATCAAGCTAATCTCTGAATTGGGTGTCTTATGGGGCACATTATAGAGAGGTAGTGTTCCGCTTAATGTTTCTGAAGAAATCAGACAAAAAGAAAATTACCTTGTGGAGGATGAGTGGGCACTCCAGGCCGCATTTGCAGGTTCCATCCGTCAGCAGGTAGGTCTTCACCTGCTCCAAGCTGGACAGCAACGAGCCGCTGGGACTGCACACAGAGGAAAAAACACGAATTTGAGCTAAAGCTGGTGATGTTCCAAAGCACAAATCCCCCTTTTGTGACATTATGTGCACCTATTAGCACTTTACTAAATGGGTTTTTGAATATCATTCAACATTTTCGGAGTGAAGCACCAGGGACAAAGTAATATTTTTTCATTAAAGTGGAAATATTATGAAAGGTTTAATGCTCCTGCAACTATTTTATTTATTTCTGACAAAATGGAAAAGAGCAAAAGAACCCAAGGCATTTGAAATCCTCCACTAACAGAAGTACAAATTATTTTTAGATAGGTTAGCAGCTCCTTCAAGCAGGTTTTTACAGGCTCACAACCATGAAATCAAATAATAATGCAACATCACAGTAGAATTATTTAAATCAACATCGTGAGCATCATCAATGCCTAAGAAGGACGAGCCTGTAACAACAACTGGACAGCATCATTTTGATAAAAAAATAATAAAGAATTGCTTGCTTGAATAGATCTGTCCAGTCTTTATTTTGTTTAAGTTGGTGAAGACATTTCACATAAGCGTTGCCATATAACTCATATATTTGGTGTTTCTTTTGTCAACTTATTCTGAACTTTATAGCTACCTCTAACAGATATTTTGAAGGACTAAAGGTAAATATTAAGAATGTAATGGGGGGCATGAGAAATCCTCAGCTGCAGCACTGAATGAAGTAGGTTTTATCTGTATTAGCTTCATTTGCTCTGTCACAGTAACATAATTTAATTTATTTAATTCGGACACTTCTGCAGCCACCTCACATGTTACAGGTTTACCAGGTGTAAGGACCTTGCACCTTTGGTTGTAGAGATATTTATTGTGGGCATGTCATTTAGAGCAGAAAAACTGGAAAATAGGCTTGTGGCTTAAGTGGTTAACCTCTGAGGAATGAATGAACAGTATGTACAATTGTCCTGATCAACTGTATATACACTGATCAGTAACAAAACAACCAGCAGCTGAATCATCGTTGTGAAAATACCTATTGTGGAGGATCCCTGAGGCAAATGCACACTTCCAACGTAAAAAAAAAATCCCACAAGTAAATAACAAGCGTGCGGTGACAGTATCAGGCCACGGCCACAGGAGCAGACGGGATTCTTTCCAATACCCAAAATAAACCTGACACCAGACAACTGTTTTAGTTCATTGTGGCTGGTAAATACTGTCGAGTGTTCACGTGCCGGGAAGGAGACCAGCTTCCAGTCTACATGACACAGCGACTGGTGCAGGATTCAACTCATTAGTCAAAGTCCCAACTGGGCCACATGACTGGATTCTGTCAATGATAGGTCGGCTTTAAATTCACAGTCAAGTGATGAACTGATAATTTATTAGTGTGATGAGAGATTTTATAATTTCCTCGATTTTATTAACTATAGAGCAAAGAATCTGACTGTGTCACATATGTTCATGTTCGTCCAGTCAACTTCACAGTTGGTGGCTATATTGAGTAAATTCATTGTTGAATTTGGTACAATGTGGACAGATGGTGGCACTATAACTGCAAACTTTACATTTTGTCCTCTCCTTTTTGAACTTTAAGTCTCAAAAAGAAGCAAATCTTTCCATATAGGGTGGGTGATTCCAGGTGGTCCCCAGCAAAAAGGAGTTTATTTTAATTAGAAGTCCATTTTGTCATGGGTTTCATACACTTTCTATAATATCTAAAACAAAAATCTTATCAGAAGAGGACCCTGGGACAAAATCTTAGCCTCTAGATTTTCCTGTGTAACCTCAAATATCAGACCAGCTTTCTCTCAACCCGGCTTCCTACCTTATGTATATGACCCCTCCGCCATGCTCTGCCCTGCGCTGCCAGCCAATGGGGACCTGGACAGGGACGGCCTGCCTCTCATCTCCCACCTCGCAGTCCTTTCCGCCATTCATTGCTCCGCTGGTTTTACGCTTGACACCTCAGTGGTATATTTATCAGACATCAACCAGCGTCAGCTTCGCCATGCACGTCATGTTCGTCTTCCAATGCCGCGGTGGAGGTGGGAGGGTGGAGGAGGTGGGCGGGGCTGCAGGGTTATGCTTCGACGGGGTTAGCGGGGTGGGCGGCGAGGCGGTCGGGTAGGGTGAGGCTAGCTCACGGGAGACCCCTACCCTTTTAGCTGCTTCATGGCCACGGCGCTGAACGGAATGCGGACTTCCATTACTGCATCCTGTCATTCAGAGCCGTCCGACTCGGGAAGACGCTGGTTGAAAAAAAAAGGTGAGGGTCCGGAGTCGGCGCGGGCTGTGCTTTTTCACTAAAGTCCTTTATTTTTAATCTGTCTTTCGCCACCCCCTCAGCTGGACAAGACGACTATGTTCAACATATTGGTTCCCAAACACTGTTGGGTGGCGGTATTCCCATGATTCCTGAAGAGGAAATAAGAGAGAGAGACACAACGATTAATTCATGTTCAATTCTTCTTTGCATGTCCATGTCCATAATTCGATCTGCTCTTGAAAATTGAGGAATAAATTATATAAAAGCCTCTTCAATCACCATTTATTTACTCTATCATGAGTGCAAAATGCTAAATTGTTGTTGAGAAGCTGTTTTGAATGCAACATGGTAAAAAAATGTAGTACGATGACTTGAGTTTATCAGACTACTGAGCATGGCCGGCTCCACTGACATCATTGAAATGTTGTTTGAGTGTTTGATGGTGAAGTCATTATAATGCACTTGTCTAATATATTCCTGGGTATGATGAAATAAAATTATATGATTATTTGATCAAATAGTTTGATTTGAGAGCTTAAAGTATACATATGATCAAATGTGTCAATCCAAACCAATAGAGGAAAGACTACTGGTAAAGGTTCATTTGTTTGTGAGAATTAGAGCGTCAATCAATCTATCAATTATCCAAATTATAAATCAATTAGGTATTTGGTTCATAAAATCACAGTCTCCTAAGATGTCATTCTTTTGTCTACAACCCAAAGATCATCCGTTTACTATTATAGAGACTAAAGAAACCAAAAAATAATCACAGAAGCAGAATTTCTTTTTAAAAATGCTTAAAATAGATAAATCAATTAATAGTTGTTGATTAATATAATAGTTAGGAAATAACAGCCAAAAATAACAAACGATATATAGAATAAGGCTGCAAGAACTGACTTTTTGATAATTGATTTTCAAAAAAAGTTGGTGAAAGTTCACAAGTAATTGATTATTAGACTAATTATTATAATCTGCTTCATGATTTCTCACATCGTTGCTCTATTATCAATTTAAAAGGTATAGACTTGTCAGAAATGGAACATATGGCTGCAACTAATGACTTTTTTTGATAGTTGATTAATATATAGATTATTAAAATGAAGAATTGATTGTTTGGTTCATAAAATGGGTTTAAAATGTCAATCACTCTTTCCCAAAAAGGTGAAAATTGAACCTAAAGTGTCTTTTTTTTGTCCAGACCAACAGTCCACAACCCAAAGATCATCAGTTTACTATGATAGCAGACTAATAAAACCAGAAAAGAAGCTGGAACCAGAGAATTTGGACTTTTCTTCTTTGAATAGTTGGCAACCAATTTGACTAATTGTTGCAGCTCTAGTGGGAATATATGCTGCTGTTTTAACTGAGCTTTTACATATTTTATAGTCTGTATTTCAATGACGAGTCTATATTATTACAAACATTTTTCTCATTTCAATGTTCAAATCTTGTAGGTTTAGAGCACAACTTATTATCCATTAATCTGTCAAACATGTGCAAATTATGACACTATGGTGAAGATAACAAAAAAATGATTTAATTGTCACGCAGCAACAAAGTGAACTTGTTAAATCGGGCTCAGTTCAGTCGGAGTGATGGAGCAGCTCCATGTAAATGCTTGTCTCAGCCTCTGGTGCTGCTGACTCATAACTGCCCTGTGAGCTGCTGCGAGACCAAACCCAGCGACACCAGCAGAGGATGAAGAGAGGTAAGGAGGGTCGTGCTAAATGTGGCACGGTTAAAAAAAAAATAATAATCATAATAGACATACGTATGCCGTTTATCTGGAAACACAGCAGTGGCAGTCGCACCTCTTCATCTCAGGAGAGGCGTGTCGTTAAAATCTCATTTGTAAAATTCTCCGTTTGGAAAACACGACATAATTTCTATTATTGCGCTCACATCGGAGGAAAACAAATATTTCCCCACATCTGCAGTATTGAGATTAGAGGATGTCCCTGGTACTGATGAAGGTTTCGCCCCCTATTTTTTAAGAGGTTTTTATTTGTATTTAGTCTCATTCAGTATTATGATATAGCAGCGACACAAAGAAAGCATTGGGAAAAAGCAGGGGAGTAATGTGCAGCAAAAGTGCTGGGACTGATTCAAATCAAAGACATTTTGATTAATGTTTACAGAGGTGTGCCTTAGCCAAACGTTTTCATCTCAATCTTTGGGCGAAGCAGCATTCCCTGAATCTGCTACGAGCGCTGATGTAAAAGCACACGACGAGATTTTCAACTTTTACTCTTCTGCAGCTCATTCTCATTTCTTCTCCCCACCATTTCCTGCCTCGCTCCACAACTACCATATCCAAATTACACATGGCACCTACTTCTCTGTAACCTTTAATTGACAGGCTGATCTTTTTTAAGATTACGTTTTTGGCCTTTTCGCTTTTATTGTGCACAGCAACAAGAGAGCGACAGAGAGAGGGAAAAGGGCAGAGAAGAGCAGAAAGGTGCTCAAACTCAGGGCATTGTGGGTACATGAAAATTCAACCCTAACATGGATTATTTGCAGCTTGCGAGCATTATATACTAGGTTTTCCTAATCTACGGTGATTGCTGACATGTTTGCACCACTGTATCAACGGAGAAAGTAAAAATAAAACCTCAATCATGGAGAAAAAGCGCAGCTACAGAGAGAAAAATCCACTCCTAACACTTTCTGCAGCTGCTTCACAGAAGAGGATTTACTGTGAAGCAGCTGCAAGCTGCGTTGAGTCACTGAGTGATACACAGTTTAGGTTAGTTTTAAAATCATAATTAGACAATCTGAATGAAAATGGAGATATTCAAGGCTTTTTTGTTTGAAGGTTGAAAACATCCACAGATTTGATGCTGAAATCCAACAAAACAGGACTAAATTACTACAAAAAGCATATGTAAATGGTTTATGTCAAAGTGAATCATAAAAAAAAGATGTTTTTTTTTTTTAAAAGGTGGCTGGGACCACATCATTATCACAAGAAGACACCAGTGTGGAGTTTGTATGAGTTTGGGAAAGTGCCAAGATGGCCTAACAGTGATTAGAATACAGAATACAGACACTGCCATTTCAATTTTGATTTCCTGTTTGCTGTGGGGATCCACGGTAAACCTGTAAAGCCCGGAGCTGAATTTTGATTTGTTCTCCTCCTATGTTTGTGAAACTGGACTGAACTGAACAGACTTTGGGCTGTGGGGGGAAAAACGGAGTCGGTAACAAGTGGATTCAACTCCGATTGTGGGATACGTGAGAAAGCAAGAGTACTGGTAAATAGGACAGTGCGAAGAGACTGGAAAAAATACGAAAATGAAAACTCTAACTCGCCACGTCAGGATAAGGTAACATTAACAGCATCCGATTACTTGATTAATCAATGGAATAATCAATAAAATATCACAAGTAATGGTTAAATTATGTAGGATTGGAATTTCTTTAATAGACGCTGAGTAAATTAATGTAGAGTCACTAATTTCTGTGATTTAAGAGGAGACTGCAGAAATAGCTGCACATAGGAAAGTAAATCTGATCCATTTGATATTTCTCCCTTCACATAAAAACATGTAATTAATGGAAATTCTACAGATTTTGGACTCAGTCCAGCTGCCAACTTCATACAAGCTGTGTAAAATACAGCAATGCGGGATGGAAATAAAAACTTTTAGATGAGAAATCATGTCAGAATTAC
Source organism: Lepturacanthus savala (assembly GCA_030544235.1). Classification (NCBI taxonomy): domain Eukaryota; kingdom Metazoa; phylum Chordata; class Actinopteri; order Scombriformes; family Trichiuridae; genus Lepturacanthus; species Lepturacanthus savala. Next base: position 3,086,602 of record CM060475.1, read on the forward strand.
AAGTGGGACCACAGCAAAAGGTTTGTAGGTAACTGAATTTGTGGTCCATTAAGGATGGCAGTTTATGTAAATGTTTTATCTTGATGTCCCAATGTGAAAGAATATGATCAGACTAAGTAGCTCAACTGCATTTTATTAAATGATCAAGAAGCAGTTTCCTTTCTCTTCTGTCCTGGTTCCATTAAAAGTTCTGGTACTGGGATATTCTGCATGTAAATTATTGCATCATATCTTTATTTATAAGAGGATCAGTGTAGCTTAATGTTCAGATTTGTTAATTAAAGCGGTTTTAAACAACCAATAAACACGATTTTTATTTGATCAGAACAAGAAAACAATCTTTTTATCTCCTGGTCGCAGTAGCTGGAAAATCTGACCCACTCTTCAACGTTCAACCAACACCAGGTCGTAGTAAATTTTCAACTGTCCATGTACGAGAGGGTTTGACTCTTTAACGCATAATTCTTTACTAAATTAATAAAACCAATTAGAAGTGATAAAATCAAGAGGATTTTTTAGGGCATGTGAAAATCAATGTTGGACGTTGTTGTTTGTTGACCCTGAATATGTCTCGCAGCAGCCACAACTGACCTCAATGTGATTTAAAGTTCATCCGTACCACTCTTAGGCTCCATTAAGATCACGTATGTTATATGTTATATGAAGATAAACACTGTTTATATCCAGCTGAGAGGTCACATCAAGCACCAGACAAGATCTCTGATGCATTCAAGGGACCATATATGATTGGATTTTTTGCGAGAGTTGACAAAATCTGAGGGACTCAAGAGGATAGCGTTTATTTCATGGCTATTCAAAATCATGAAATAATAAAAAGCTTTTTTAATTCGCTATTCTCTTGAGTGCCTCCGATTCTGTCAAGGATTCTATATCAGTAGATCCTACAACATATTTTCCACACCTGAGTAACACTCCATGCATCCTGTTTCATGGCTCAGATTTTATGCCATTTGGTGACTTCAACTTCAAGACTGGGTGTGTTTTTGGAGGATTATTATGTAATAAAAATGATAAAGTAAAGCAGGTAAGGTCAGGAACCATTTAAACGAAATGTCCCCGACTACCTCTTAACGTAAAACCAAATCCGGTTTGGGTGAATTTTACTCTTTTGAACATGTGTCCTAAAGTGTATTTAGTAGTAAAAGTGAACAGGGTCAAAATAAAGAAATAAGAGAGAACGCAGCAAATGTCTGGAGCATAAAAAAATCATAACCGGGGACTTTTAAACTAATCAACTATACTTTGAAATCCAGAATATGTCATTGTTTATTCTATATTATTCATTAAGTCATTGTTTGTCTGATGGAATACATGTTTAAGACCATAGAGTAAGTCCTGGATTAGTCAGAAATAGTTGTTACAATATAAATGCACTTTTAATTCTGACAGTATATCAGCGTGTGAATATTTAATGTTTAGTGTCTGAGCCTCTCATGTAAAGATCTTAGCAGGGTTCATACATATTTTTACCAATACAACTCTAGGACCTTTTCATGACCTCTCCAGGCCTTTGAGGAGAAAAATCATAACCATACAGTCTCTGAAAATTTTGACATTGATTTTTTTTTCTTGTTTTTCACATATACGGGTCTGCGTTGGATCAAAGAAATGAAATAAAATGCCCATCATTTTTTTCCCCAAGCGACATCTTCAGATGTCTTTATGTTTAGTTCATATTGAAACAAATAAAGAAAGCAGGAAATATTTAAATATAACTGATCTTTCTCAAACATTGTGTTATTCAGACATTAATCAAGTGACATGATCTGCCTGAACATTGAGGTGTTATTTTACTGTTACAGACTTTTCTCAAGTCTATCTGGACCAAACCACATAGAGGAACCACAACCTCTAGTATACAAGTGTTTTTGAAGCAAATATCCATAACTTCCCCAAATTTTCTAGGTTGTTGTCTGTTTTCAGGCCTGAAAATTGCCATTTTCAAAAAATTCAATGAGTTTTCCAGGTTTAGTTGTGACCATATGAACCCTGTCATGTTCTCAGGTAGCTTATCAGAATGGCCCATCTACCATATCTCCATCAACCTATGTTTTATATCACAGCATTTCTATTTTACATATTTACGCATGAATAAACTGAAACATGATAAATATGACAAACTCCGTAACATCCTCGGTGGACTAACATCCTGTCTCAGGACCTGAGTCTTGCATCCTCTTGCATCTTTGTTGTCTGATATGCATCATCATACATGCAGCTGTTTCTTGTTTGTTGTGTTGCTGATTGTGAATGTTTCTTAGGTTTCTTTTGGAAATAAGATCTTAATCTCAATGATGAAATAAAGATAATAAAATCTGAATGCTAAGCTTAGCTTTAGGAGTAAATTAGCCACATTGTCCTGCAATAGATTTCAAAGTTGACAGCTACATGACAAGACTTTTTTTTCCTGCAAACTGGGAGAGCATGACATCCCCAAAACAACCTAGATGATAGCAGCCTGGTGAACATGAGCCAAGGCTATCAAACTGTGCCAAGTGTTGCTTTATTCAACATTTTAACCACAAATGTGTGGAAAGGTTGTTTATTTCCTCACGGGATGAAGTGTGCAGGTAAAACTCATCACCTGGAGGCCTCAACGTGAACAAGAGACCGTGTCAACAAGCGAAATCTGTCCTGTCTGGCTGCTTTTTGATGCATTGTACACAGCTTCTGAACTAGCATGCCAGGCGTCAGCTAGCTAGCTAGCCAGCTAGCTTCGTTGTAAATGAATTAGAGGGCGAGCTCGGCTAAGCTAATGACGTTTCCACGTTTAATTGGCGAACCGTAACCGGAGCCGTGCACCCCGGGGACCCGTAGCCGAGATTCCGACTTCAAATTGTCGAAGTAAAAAGCAGCTAGGCCCCGCGTCGGGGTTTCAAAGCCAAAGAAGGCCAGAGAGAGGCCGAGTTAGCACGGGTTAGCTTAGCATAAGAGCTAACAGCCGCTGCGTTTGCAGAGAAGAAGAAGAAGAAGAAGAGACGCTTTTCAGGCGTTAACGGTTCTGTCTGCGTCAAATCAAGCCGTAAACACCCCGTTCTTACCCGGTGCTGAGACGGTGAACTGTGCAAGCAACGGTGCGTTTCTGAGCTCCAGAAAAATAAGAATAAGCAGCCTACCCATTTAGCTGTGAGCCTCTGCTGCTGCTCCTACACTGGGATATTGGGAATGATGAAGAGCCGCACTGCGCATGCGCGGCCCAGGAGGCAGCCCAGCAGATGGGAGAGGTGATGCACTGTTTCACCCCCAGAGCTCAGATTCTGGAGCTCTGCAAAGGGAAGAGTTGGGAATAAAGGAACTAAAGGGGCCTATTTTGACATTTTCACCGTTTCATATTTTAATTGTTGTGTTGTATTTATTAAAAAAATACCTGCTTTTATGGTCCATAAGCACTGTGTGTGGTCTGTGTTGGAGGTCATGTGGCCCGGCCTTATTCTGACCTGATTGCATCCTCACCACCTCATCCCCCACATATACAATAAATCCTTATAATTCTGTTCTCTTTCTTAATGCGGCTTGACTCCTCACACATAGGACAATATGACTCAATCACGGACAGAGTCAGGAAATCGTGCAATAAAAATGGAATCCACTGGAAAACATGCAAAGTTTGCCTTTTATTTTTTTTTTGTAGGAGGAAGAATTTATCAGCAGAGAATCGTCGCTTGTAATTTACAACTATGGCAAAAGCTTCAAAAAAGCTAAGAAATTCACCACAAACCAGGAAATTCAGAGCTGAACCACACACCAAATGATTTTTATGATTCAGGTGATAGGCTCTATTACTGATTCTGTGTTAGCAGGAACATTAGAGACCTGAGTATTCACACACAAGTATTTTTTATTTCCTTCAAAGGAAACAGCTGTTATTATGTTGAAGTGACTCACATAGAGACACGGGCTGCAATAATGGATCTCAAACTGGGTCATGGGGGTTCACAGAGACCCAACCAGAGAGGGAAAGCAACTAAGAACATTTACTCAAGTACTGTACTTAAGTACAATTATGAGTTACTTATACTTGAGTATTTCCATATTCAACCACTACATTTATCTCACAGCTTTAGTTACTTGTCAGATGCAGCTATGACTCATTATTAAATACTGCAATGCATTTTCTGCTGATATGTATATTTACTAAAGTAGGATTTTTCATGCAGGACTTGTTTAATGGAGTATTTTTACATTCTTAATGGACTACAAGAGGTGAGTACTTGAAATTTATGAACAGAACATCACTGCAAAATTACCAATACCTACAGCAATATCACATTATTAATATTGGCTATAAAGACACAAAGCAAATATATACATATAATACAATGCACTACTAGCAAGGTACACTGTTATTATTACTATTATTAATATACTCCTGTTTATTGCTCTGCTTTATTGAGATGTATGAAAATATAAAACATGTTGAGGCAAAAGCAGAAGCTCTAAAACTAATTTCCCTGGATAAATAAAGGTCACAAATGCTCAAACAGGAAGGATCAGTCGTCTGAAGTGAGATGAAGATGCAACTCGTGGTGAAATGCTTGAATTCTGTCTGAAGGTCAAACCCGAGGAGACGTTAAATTAATTCAGTCTATGGCTGCTGTACAAAAAAAAAAAAGAAGACTTCATGTATTTTTAAGGGCAAACACAGAGCGAATGTGGGAGCCGACAGTCGTATTTTAGAATAATGTGACAGGCTGAATGTGAGCAGAGACTGGGAGGTGATACGCCACATATCAGCTGGTTTATTGAGCTTTTTTCATCAGTCAACTAAAAGCCACAGGAAGCGTTAACGCATCTCCAGAGCTTCATCATCACTGTGGCTGGTGAGTAAGAGACACTGTTATGTAGCTGTTCACACAAACCATTCCTCCTATCTCTTCTTTAATTAAAATCATATGTATTTTGATTTGACGCACAAGTGCAAAAAAGAAAATGAAGAATGTAATTTGATTATGTCCCAAAAATATAAACCTGGATGTTGTTGACGTTATTTAAATACAGTAATATTATTACTGCAAACATTTAATATTAAGCATTCACACTTTTTTTGTCATAAAATCTTCAAAAGATAGCATTTGGTTGATCCGAATTTATTTTTTTTATTATTTAATAGATTAAAATAGTTCTTTTATTGTCCATTTCATAGTTAATAATCTGTTTGTAAAGCATCTATGAACATTATTTGAATGATTATTGACTATAAACTTGCAATTGATATTTATTTATTGGTGATTAAGTGATTTATTGATGCTTTTAAATGTTTAATATGTTATAATAACATCCAGATAATGTTTATAGATGCCTAACTAACTCATTATTAACCATCAACGAATAGAAAAGTTCAATTAACTATCTATATAGTATTTATATATGATGGTAATCAGAAAGTCTTATCTGAATATGTAATTTATGTATTTCTATTCTAATTTGTTTTACTCTGAGCTTCAGCCAATCAGAGGCGAGAAAGCAGCTAAAACCGGAAGTCGTCACTACTCGCAGACTCCGTGTTTCCCGCGAAGATTGAGAGCTCCGAAGCAGCAGACTGAGCGGCTTTAGAAGGTGAGTGTTCTTATTTACTCCATATAAACGCTGCTGATCGAACCGTAAAAAGGCACAAATACACGCTCAGAGTCGTTACCATGGGAACGTGAGAGCCAAACCACGTTACTGTTTTTTTCCACGTTCACGTGACGTCAACGTGAAGCGGAAGTGTCTCTTTGAGCCCTGTAGATGCAGGTAGATTCGGAATATTAAGTGTGTAATCGCACGTGTCAAAGTTCCTTTTATTCCAGTTATTGTGAAGCTTCCGCCTCGTGTTGCGTTCAGGTGTTGCACGGACAGACGATAAGAGGTGTTTTGATGCACAGAGCGGTTTTATGAACCACTCAAACAACGATTTACTTGACTTATTCTTCATGCTAATCAATAATTTATGGAAATAATATAGATCACTCTGTGTAGACAGCAATTACACAACCATAAAACATATTAATCCATATGCAATATGTGATTAAACACGTTTTAAGGGTTCATACATTCATTACTAATTAATTCAACATAAACAAAGATTTAATTTAATATTAAGGAATATAATATATATAGGAGTGAAGGCTTTCACATTAAAATAACAAGAACATGGATATATCTTTAATATCTCCATTTTAATCAATTTAATTACTTATATGATGTTAAAGTCATATCACTGACAGTGTTTTACTGATGTCTGATATAGTTTTTCTACAAAAAAAAGGTAAAAATCCACTTCACACTTGTTTAAGTTGAATATTTGGATCACGACTGGCTCCAAACTATTTGTGACATCACAAATCCTGCTCATAGAGAGTAAAAATACCTTCTGCATATACGTGGTACTGCTCAAACATCATTTGAACTTTTTTTTTTCTTTTTTTAAAGAGTCACTGAATCATGAGTAAAAGGAAAGTGGAAGACGCTCCTCTACCTGTTGGAGAATGCATCACACAGGTTCTTATTCACCAGTTTTACTGATTCTTTCTGTGGTGACAAAACTTTTCCGCTTATTTAATCATCCTAAATTTACAGCTTCAGAAGATTTTGAGGGAGCGGCTCTGCCATCAGCAGCTCCCTGAAAAGCCAGAGGGAGTGGAGGCTCAGCACAAGTAGGTTTATCTCACACTCTGACACTTTTATTGTGAGGATCACAACTTTTAAGAGCAAGAAATATATAAATTGGCCCAGAAAACTTTGGTCATTTGAACAACCCGTTGTTCACCTGAGGGGATTTTCTGTTTTGCAGCATGATAGAAGAAGTGTTAAATGTAGTGGAAGTGTCAGAGCTGTGGTAGTAGTAGTAGTAAAGAGACAATCTGCAGCTCAGTGTGAGTTTCAGCGACCCAGTTCAGTCTCACCTGACAGCTCTGACCCACTTTGGAGGCTGGAAAAGCTCCAGGTCCCATCACAGGTGTTGTTGTCTGGAGCCACTGAGGGTTTAATGATGTCTTCACTCGACAGAGCTGCTACTGATTATTTTAATACCTGCTGGTGTGTTCAGACACCTGCTGGAGCTGCTGAGGAGGACGGCCGTACACGGGGAGAGTAACTCGGTGCTGATCGTCGGGCCCAGGGGAGCCGGGAAAACTACGGTGAGACAGAGAGTCCTGCTGAACTGTGTCTTATCAGGGAAAAATGTCCTGATTTTGGTACAATTAGTCCAGAAATGCAGACTGGGATCAAACACGGAGCTTTTTCTGTGCTGGCCCCTCGGCTGGAATTCAATCTGCCGATACTGTCTCTGCTTTTAAATCCTGTCTTTACCTTCCTGTTGTCCTCCGACAGTGACATCACTGTTCCTTCCTTCCCTTTCTTCCTTACTTCCTTCCTCATTAATTTCCTCTTTTCCTTCTTTCCTAAACCTGAAGACAACAAGGGTTAGAATTTCCAGTCCATCATGTAATAACCTTTTTTCTTGCTTACAGTTCTGTGATGCAACCCCAAGTATTTTTCCCTATTTACCATTAACCTTCGATTATTTTTAAACAATCTGAATCTGTATGTTCTGTGAATCAGTGTCTCTACTTTTTTATCGCTGTGACTCTTGTGATTGTTGTGCGTTACAAATAAAATTAGCATTAATGTTGAGTAGAATTAGCTCATTCTATTGGCAGATAATTTAGCTCAATTCACTCGACAACGAAATGAGACGTTTCTACTTGTTAGGATTTAATTAATTGCAGTGTAACGTCTGATGTGTGTGTTCGTCTGCCTGCAGCTGCTGAAGTGTGTGTTAAGGGACCTGCTGGAGGAGAAGGAAGTGCAGAAAACTCTCCTGCAGGTTCACCTCAACGGTCAGTGATCTGATTATTCCCAAAACAACATTATTTAGACTTAATCTGATTTATTTCTACGATTTTTGTCTTTTTTCTGAAGGCCTTTTACAGACGGACGACAGAATAGCTCTCAAAGAAATAACACGGCAACTCAACCTGGAAAACGTTGTCGGTGACAAAGTGTTTGTAAGTATTTGAAACATTTTTATGTTATTTAATCATTTTATATCAGCGCTATGGTGGAAAAACAGTTTTCTGTTTTGTTTCAGGGAAGCTTTGCAGAGAATCTGGCTTTTCTGCTGGAAGCGCTGAAAAAAGGTTAGAAAACAGAGCAGGAACGTGATTTAATGTTTAAATTTCTATCAGCCAGTTTTATTCTGCAATAAATTCAGAAGCAGTTTTTTGTGTGTTGTGTGCCTGGTCTTCATATCACTTCTACATATGACCGTTGTGGTTCCAGTCGTGGTGTTTCATATCGTCATCCCTCTCCGCTGCAGGTGATCGCAGCAGCAGTCGCCCCGTGTTGTTCATCCTGGATGAGTTTGACCTGTTCGCTCACCACAAGAACCAAACTCTGCTCTACAACCTGTTTGACGTGTCCCAGTCTGCACAGGCTCCCGTCGCTGTGGTCGGAACCACCTGCAGACTGGTGAGACTCAACCTCACTCTTGGTTTTTTGAAAAGCTTTAATCGTTAGTTTAAATGCGGCTGTTTATTTCCATGCAGGATGTTCTGGAGCTGTTGGAGAAGCGGGTGAAGTCGCGGTTTTCCCACCGTCAGATCCACCTCCTGAGCAGCCTGAGCTTCCATCAGTACCTGGATCGGCTCCGGACGCAGCTCCGCCTGCCGGACCACTTCCCCGACGCCAAGTTCGCTCAGGACTGGACCGACAGCATCCAGGTTGAACCCGATACCCGATCTTGCCTCAGTTACGTCAGGGGTTTGAGAATTAATATTCCACATTTCAGTAACATCTTTTGTTTTTTTCTCCTCAGACTCTGTGTGAAGACAAATCAGTGGAGGAGGTTCTGCTCAGACACTTCAACTCCAGCAGAGACTTCCGCTCAATGCAAATGTTGCTGGTGAGAGCGAAGCAGCCGTTATTTAGCTTTTAATGTCTCCAGGTAAAATATGTCACCCTGTTAAAATAATGGTCTTCATTGATCATTTCAATCAAAAAGGCCTTGGCCTTAGTCAACTTTAAACCTGGATTAAACTGTCCTTTCATTCCTTGGTGCAAACTCAAACCTTCCATCACCTGGAGTTAAATTAAACTAATGTTCTGTTCCTTTCTCATCACTTTCCCAGGTTTTCTTTACCTGTTTTTTTTTTTTTTAATTTTATTGATCGTAGCTCATCTCCAACGTCCAGTTTTGACAACTTTTTAAACCTGAGATGTGGTAAATTTTGAATGAAGTGAAGACGCATGTTTTATGGACTGAAGATCCTGGAACCTTTTATCACTCACTAGTATAATCAAGAGATTATTTAGGACAAAAACTCACTTTTGTTAAAAAAAAAAAAAAGACTCAGGCCTTTATTTTAATAGGGCGACAATAGTCAACGTTTGAACAGGATTAGTTTTACCCCCATCTGTTTGTTCTCTTCCAGATGTTGTGTCTAAGTCGCGTCTCTGTATCCAAACCTGTCATCAAACCCATCGACCTGCTGGAAGCCAGCCGACTGTGTTTTGGTGACGCCAAAGCAAATATGCTTCATGGTAAAAATGTAATCAAAGGAGGAATTATCTTAACATCTAGGACCGTGTTTCTAAACGTGGGGTCCGGGGGCCAGCAGAGGTCCTTGAAAGGATTCAAAGGGGGTTAAATTTCATTGTTTTAGTGTTCAGGTGTATGCACAAGGTTGAGAAGCATTAATCTAAGAGATTCTCTGATAAGTTGATGTAATTTTCCTTTGCCTGTAGGTCTGTCCATCCTGGAGCTGTGCCTGGTCATCGCCATGAAACACCTCACCGACGTCTATGAAGGAGAACCCTTCAATCTGCAAATGGTTCACAACGGTAACGCCCGGATACTCCACATAATTCCAAGTGTTTCTTGTCAAACGGTAAAAACACAGAGAGCAGCACAGCGGAGGGAAAACAACACCCGGAGGAGCTGTGAACAGGAAACAGGCAGCGAGATTTTAAAGCCGTTCACGTCTCATGATGATGATGACATCGGAAAAATTGAATTTTGGGTTTTAGTGCTTGGAGAAAGTACAAGATGAACAGGAGGAAAAGATCAGATTATGAGAAACAAAAGAGCAAATGTAAGATACAGGAGATGAACGGCAGGAAAACTACAGAAGGAATCAACAAGGGCAATAAGACGTTTAAACCTGGACAGGAAGTAAAACAGTTAGTAATTCACTGTTTCCTCACCTGTATTTGACCTTTTCTACATGTCCTCCAACCCTCAGAGTTTAACAAGTTCCTGCAGAGGAAGTCAAACTCCATGTACAACTTTGACAAACCTGTCATCATGAAGGTCGGTACAGACGCTCACTAAATCTTCAGTGTCTTTCAGAGCGTTCTGAATGAAATGGTCAGCGTTTCCACACTTAAGCTCACGTTTCCCGTCTTCACCTACGTCCTCAGGCCTTCGAGCACCTGCAGCAGCTGGAGCTGATCCGACCGGTCGACGGCTCCTCGGCCAAAACCCAGAGGGAGTATCAGCTGATGAGACTCATGCTGGACCCCAGTCAGATCATGGAGGCCCTGCAGAAGTACCCACAATGCCCCACTGACGTCAAGCAGTGGGCCATGTCGGCGTTCGGCTGAATGTGTTTAATTCTCTTCAGTGAGGTTTCAGCACAGCAGGAGAATGAGACGTTCGCTTCCTGAGACAAACTGGACAGAAGAAAGTGAACCTCTTCACAAATAGACAGAAATCTGAAAGTAATCTGAGGGTCTGATTTAAATCTGAAGTGTTGAAATGGAAAAACTGATGCTGAAACAGACGTTGACGTCAACAGATAAAACTTTTCGGCCTGGTTTGCCGACTGTGAAATCAACACCAGTTGTGGATGAGCACCATGTTTATGTATTCATGACTTTTGAGGATATGTTTATTTTGTTTTAACTCACTTGGGAGTAAAAAAATGAAATAAAATGGCAACTTTGGCATTAAAACGGTCTTGTAACTGTATTTATTCAATCCTAAAACTACTTTTTGAAGTCACTACCAGAGCTTTAAATCATTCAGTAAAGTTGTGCTGAGCACATTTAATCATTTTCACTAGTTAATTCTCTTAATAATAAGAGCTGTCAGATGCTGCCATCTAGTGGTGAATGTCTGCACTCAGCATTACCTGGCCAGTAAAGATCAAACTTCGTCACTATGAGCTTGTAATTCTGCAAAAGTAAAGAAAGTACTTTTAATTCTCATGTATGTTTGTGCAACCAGAACATCACAGAGTGGAACCTGCATCAGTCCCGCAATTAAATGCTAATTTTAAAATGTAATGATTTCAATATTCTGTTGCATGACACAATAAGGTTCATGACCTCAACGTGACTTACCTGGTTAAGTAAAAGTGAATTTTCCAAAAATACAGGAAACCACAAAACTAATTTAATGAATGTTTCCTGTTTTTTTCAAATATGAATTCCTGAATTTATCAGATGCATTTGTTTATGTAATGATTTCATTGTATGCATTTATCATTGTGCATTTATATCCCTCACAGTAATGGTGCTGAATTTTCAAATAATATTACAAATCTGAAAACGTGGAAAATAATTCAACATATATGAACACAGTTTTAAACAATGAATGCATAGTAAATTCATATGAATTTAGGTTTAAATTCTTACTTTTCCTAAAATTAAGCACCAAGTGATATCAAAATACAAACTGCAGCTGTTAATATATGTCGTGACATAATCTGTCAGAACATTCGACTCAAAGAAAAGAAAAACATCAACATTCACAATCTAAAAACACATTTATTTACATCACGTGGATCACTTCAGATGATAAAAACCACGACCGGCTAACGTTAGCTGAGAGCCGCAGCGCTGATCAGGGATCGATCTAGTCTCGTCTGTGATAATGGATCCAGGGTTTCTGAAGGTGTTTCCTGCTATAATACTTTTTGAAGGCAGTTTTTCTTTTCTCTAATCCTCCCTTGTCCCTTCACTGGGAGGTCAGAGGTCAGGGTGAGAACCCTGGAGCTGGTAAAAACTCACTCGAGGATGCGTTTGATGTACTTTCCTGAACACTTTCAAGTTTGAAATTCCAGAGTTTAGTTTCTTTTCCTGTTACTTTCATGTCAGCAACATAAAATGCAGTCACAGTTCTTTGTCCGGAGTTAAGAAACAAGATTTCATCGCATTTTTCGTGACCAAATGAACGATCAGATTACTTCCAGCCTTTAAAAAACAAACCCTGTGAGCATCATTACCGTTAGAGGCTGGGTTGGCAGATCCTGGATCAGCGCTGCGACTCAGGAGAACCTCGAGAAATGTGGGGTCAAAAATGCTTGAGTTTTTTTTTTTCCTTTTTTTTTTTTTTGTAGAAATTTCCGGCCTGGCAACCAGACATCTTGCTGCCAAGACAGTCTTGTTGGCGAGGTCATTGGAGTTCAATGTTTCCTCTAAAATTCTTACCAACAGTGGAGAAAAAGCAGGAGGTTGAGATGCTGGAATGAAATACCTGTAGTGGATGATTGTACTATCACATATGGAGTATTGCATTTTGCTCTTAAAGAGCTTCAGGGGTTCTTAAAAATGCAACCGTCAGGGGACCTGGGTAGGCTCCTTGAGGAACACCTTGTTCATTTTTTTTCTTCCGAGGAATCCTTAAGTGCTTACTTGAATGCCTTACAAAGTACTCCAATGAGCCTCTAGCTTTTAGCTTACACAAAGCGCAACTTAAATGTTATTTTTCGCGTAGTGAGGGACAATTTTTGAAAATACAAGAAGTGTATAAATGAATGTAGAGGAAACACTGAAGTTCAACACGTACTTATAAAGATTCAGCTCAGAGTATATAGTTAATACAGGTATTTATGTTCTCATGTCTGTACAGATCCTAGACTGCTTAAAATAGTGGGGGCAACAAGACACAAATGTTTCACTGGTAGTTTATATGCACAGCAATGTGAGGTGCTGGGCTGGAGAAGTCAAGGTAGAAAACTGGAAAACCTGCACGCCAGGAAAACACATTCATACACCTCTAGATATTCAGATTCTACAGTGGAGATCTGAGGCAGCAAAGAGATTCAGCTGATTTAGACGTGGATGAAAAAAACTTTTGCAAGACCTCACAAAAGTATTGCGAGATCTTGCAAAAGTTTGTCATTTTCTCCCCACCCATGTCCCTTTAGGGGCTCTGTAGATTTGTAATTGGTTTGAAGAAGTGAAGAAGGTTCAGAGAGAGCCCGAATAAGTTTTGGATGAATTGAAACGCTTCTTAAAAGGTGACAAATGCCCTTTGAAGCAATATTTTTGATTAAACTTTTTTTCTGCTTAGTTCAGAAGGCAGCGGCGACACCTTGGATCGAGAATCCTTCAGCGTCAGGGGAGGGAGGTGTGTGAATGCAGTTCCGAACGTTGGTACGTTGGTTTTTACTAGTTTCTACGGCGACAGGGCACAATCACACGAAACCAGCCAAACGCAAAGCCCTCTAAAGTTACACAGGGCCGGGCTCAATCCATCAAAGTACACACAATACTGGAATCCAGGAGTCTGAAGAACATTCATTCTCGGTCGATTTTGTCTGTAGACTGAATAGAAAGAAGCATGTTACAGTTTATATTGTTTCTTTTTGAATTAATTAAAGTATTTTCTAAATTACAACGGAACACCCGCGCCCCAACCCGCGCCCCCCTCCCCCCAACCCCTCCCCCCACCCCAACAACAACCATAAATCGTGCCAACTCTTTACAACATTATTCTGAGTTGCACCTGAGCTCTGATCCCCAAAACCTCAAAGCCTGTAAATTAAAAAAATAAATACAACATATCAATATGCAAGGTCACGGATTAAAAAAAAAAAAAAAAAAAATTAAAATGCTACAAGTTATTTGTGTGTGTGTGTGTGTATACTGAAAGTCACTCCTGCAGTTGATCCTACAGAAGTGTAGGGTAGTTTGCGGCACCGGTTGCATATAACTCGCTAGAACTTAGAAAAGCATAGTACTGAATCCCTGAATGGTATTTGTCGGTTTGGGACGGTTTCTCAGGTGCAGTTTGAACTCAAGCTGTCAATCATCGTTTCTACGTACAGTACCAGGACGTCACCGCCAACCAACGCTGGCATGGTTTTGTCTTTTTCTTTTTTTTGCTGTGGCTGATACGTTTGTAGACGCGAGAAGCCACTTTGGCAGGTAACAAACCAACATTTGGAGGCTGTTTTTTTTTTTTTTTTAACCCTTCTGTTGTCCTCAAGTTTAGGAAGGAAGGAAATGTGTGGAAGGGAGGGCGAAAATAAGTAAGAAAGGGGAGGAAAGAAAGAAGGAAGTAAGGAAATGAGTGAGGAAGAAAGGAACAGTCAGGTCAATTTAGAGGACAACAGGAAGGTGAAATCCACTTGGCTGCTGAAATACTGATGAGCTGCTTTTGCATTTTTAAAAAGACACAAACTTGGGGATATAAAGGAGGATAATACTGTCCTTTCCATTTGTGCCAGTCAGCGTCAGATGTCGGTTTCCTTTTTTTTTTTTGAGTCTTCCCGCTGTCGTTCAGTCCTGTACAGTAATAAAAACGGCTTTCATGCATCACAGTACAAGTGAGGAAACTTCCTTTTTGCTTTTAGCTTCATTTTGCTTCTCTCAGTCGTCTCATATAGGGAGAAAAGTTTACTTTCCCCCAATTTCATTTCATGAGCGTTTTTTGAACAACTCCCAAATTTTGTTCCCTTTTCTACTGGAGGAACCCGGTTTTGATTTTGGTTTATTTGCCACACTTACTACCCCTAAAAGAATCCCTGCGCGTGAGGTAGTACTTATTGAAGGGCTGCTGGGGTTTTGCAGTACTGATCGTCCCTGACTGTTCAAAAGCTTCACGAGGACCCAAGATGATGCTGCTGCTCCTGAACAGCAGTAAACTGAAAAACAGCAGCGGCAAAAGGAAGCGATATCAATGCAAATATCGTGCTCTTGTATGCTACATTATGTAAATAACAAGATGATGGCTTCAACTTCCTTCAGGTTTGCTGTGTTGTTGCATGTGTTGAGATGATATCGCAAACTCGCCGCACTTCTCTGATACTTTTTAAGTTGTTGAACATATACAGAAGTAGAAATACAGAATAAATACAGCACGTATCCAAGAATATCTGAGAAAAATGTAAATGAGTATTATTATCAGAACAAATATTTCGCTCAATTACAGATTTTGCTGCTTTTACTCTGTCCGGATTAGGTGTAAATGCTCACTAGGCGAATTCCTTTCACTGCTAAAAAACATTTAATATTCCCAACGTCATCTCTTGATTTTTTAACACGCTTGATTTTATACCGTGTCCTGCGAAACCGTCCCAAAGCTTGAGGAGAGACTGCAGGTTTGCCGGCACCAGTGTTTAATGTCCCTCAGAGGAAATAAAGACTCAAAAAATGTCATTGTCGCCTTCGCAAACGATGACAAATACATCCGTTTTGCCTGACATCTACAAGAGTAACTATAATGGATACATAGAAATGGCACCAGGATATGAGAGAGAGAGAGAGAGAAAGAGAAGTTCCTCGTCTGCACTTGTCTAAATACGGATCATTGAGTGTCATTTCAGCCCTGTTGTAGGAAAACTAACGAATGTTGCACGTGAGTGTTTTTCTAATCTCCTAATTGTTTTCGAGAGGACTCTCTTGTCCTAAAGAAGCAGAGTTTGCTTTGAAACGATGGCACGGCTAATCCCTGACAAGTGAAGACGAGGAAAGAGAGGAAAAGCGTGAGAATCAGCGAGAGAGGAGGAGGTGCTCCAGTCCGAGACAGGTGACGATGAGGAGGAGGTGGTGAGTAGCAAAGATTCCTGAGGCGTATCAAAAGAGAGCAGAAACTCTTTATAGTAATTTAAAAAAAAAGAAAGAAAGAAAGAAAAATGATGTGTGCAATCAAATCAAATGCAAGCTGGCTCAGCTAAATACAGGTACAATTCCAAAGTAGGGCTGGGTACCTTTGGAAACTTCCTCAAAACTGCACTTCAAATCTGATAAAATTAACAAATCGGATTATTCATTTCGTCTCAATCTGCTTTTCTAAGCAGAATCAGACCACTTGTAACTGATTTCACAAATTTAAAAAAAAGAAACTAGAACAAGAACAATATTCTCCAAGAGTTTGACAATCTTGAAGCGTTTTAATACCTTCTGATTTGACACCAAACGTCAAAGGTATGATTCGATTGCTACCCAGCACTAATCCGGAGAGATATAAATACATTTATTTTATATCCAGATCTCACGTTGTCAGCGATATATTATTACTCCATTGACAGTTGACACGGCAAACCAAAAACGGAAAAAAATTAAACGACGTAACTTCATCATGGGGGGGAGAGGAGGGGTTTATGTTTTTTATGTTTTCTTTTTTACCCCCCGTCATTAGAAGAAAATCTCAAAGAAGGAAAAAATGAATGACAAAAAAGGAGAAATTCAGTCAAAAATCAAAGTGGAGCAAATGTGAGATAGGGAGAGAAAATACTTGTGATTATTGTGTGTGTGTGTGTGTGTGTGGCCGTGTCTGATTATTTTACCCACAAGTTAATTAACAGTAGATCGTTTGGATGTCATGGAGAGCCGAGGTTGTGGAAAGTGTAACCTATGAACAAGGGAGAGGGACTAATTTAAACTGTGTCCATCTGAACTGAGGTATACCTGGTTGAAGGAGGTTTATGGTTTTTTTTTTTTTTTTTCAAATCGTCGTAATGCTTGAAAATGGACCCCCCTCCCCCTCCCCTATCCCCCTCCCCCCTTTAAAATAAGCTTGATTACCAAGTTGTCTGGGTCCATAATACACTATGTACAGCAGCATTACACTATGAACATTCAGAAGCCGTTGCTTATTGGCAGAACGATAGTCGTTTCTTCAAAAAAAAAAGAAAAAAAAGAAAAATGCACACGAGAAAACAGCAAATGTATCGAGAGCCAGGTGCTCGTCTTTTTTTTTTTCTTTTTACACTAAAATGCGCTGAGAGTTCTGTGAAATTTCTCTGCGAGATCTCCTCTCTCTGTAGAAAACCCAGCAGAACCGATCACCCTCCTATGTGTGTGTATGTGTATAAAAACAATACATGATAAAAGTGTCTGTTGAGCGTCTGTCACTCATATTTTACCGTAAAATATCCTGAATCGTTTTTTTTTTTCTTTTCTCGGGATGATGAGTTTTTTTTCCCCTCGAAATCCTCCAGGCACACATATCAAAAATGAGGTGGAGATCGACTGATGCGGTGAGGTGGTGGAGCGCAGGGTGTTTCCTGAACGCGAGCAGCGGCCCGCACTTAAAATGAAAAAAAAAACAAAAAAAAAGAAGAAAAATTGAAAACAGAAAAACATGACGAAAGAAAAAACACGTTGCCGACCAACCAGGGTCGGCAGTTTCATCCTCTCGTGTTGATCTAACGCGGTTCCACAAGCTCATCTGGCGTCGATTGGACCGGATCATAAGCTGGACTCCTTGGGCGGGAGGTCCACGTTGGTCACCATGGTGACGACGGTGACGATCTCCTCCGGGCCGATGATGGGAGCCTGCCGCTGCATTTGACCGATGCGCTCCTCCACGCAGCCGGCGGACAGACGGGCTTCGGCCTCGTGGTCCCAGCAGTCCTCGATGGTCTCGCAGAGCATCGCCAGACCCTGAGAGACGGAGGGAGGCGTTATCAATCACGGTCATTGATCACCGTGATGTCACCGATCACAGTGACGCCATCGATCACAGCAGTGTCGTTTATTACAGTGATGTCATTGATCACAGCAACGTCATTGATCACAGTTTCCCTATCAGTTACAGTGACACCATCAGTCACACTGATGTCATTGATCATAGCAAGGTCACTGATCACTGTGACATCAATCAGTGATGTTACTATTGATCATGGCGACGGCATTGATCATAACGATATTACTGATCACAGCAATGTCACTACTGATCAAAGCAGCGTTACGCTTGATCACAGCAACATCACTATTGATCACGGCGACGTCACCGATCATAATGATATTATTGATCATAGCGATGTCACTACTGATCACAGCGACGTCATTGATCACAGTTTCATTATCAATTAGAGCGACATCATCAGTCACAGCAATGTCACTACTGATCACAGCAACATCACTGTTCAGAGCATCACTATTGATCACAGCGACGTCATCTATCATAACGATATTATTGATCATAGAGTCATTAATACGGATCACAGAGGCGTCTCTATTGATCACGGCTACATTAATGTCAATCAGAGGTTCAGTGACCAGTGTACAGTCTCATTTTGTTTGTGCTTCAAGAGGTAAAATATTAAACAACTTCTTCTTCTTTACATCAAGCACAAACAATAATTACACACCATAAAGACCATAATTAAGGTTTTAGTCCTCAAATAAATACTTGAACTATTCTTCAGACTAGTGTATTTTGGCATCACTTAAGATTATTATGTGATTTTATGTGAATCTGTTGTGTAAAAAAGTAAATGTTGGCTTTGTGCTCACCGCATGTTTCTGCCAGCAGTCTCGCAGACAGGGCCGCAGTTTCTTATGCACGACGACCTCCTGCATGTCCTCCAGGGAGGGATGCTGACCCACCTCCTCCTCAAACGGCAGCATGTACTCATCCACTGGGCCTGGTAACACACAACACAGGATTCTGATGAAATCGGAGCGACACAACACGCCGAAGACAAATCCGATAAACTCTGACGGCAGCATTTTCCCTGTCTGTCGGTCTCACCGTCGGCAGCGGTGCATCGCGCCGCGAGCTCCCAGAGGACGAGGCCGAACGCGTACATGTCGATACGCAGGAAAGAGTCACGCTGGAAGTTGATGGCGCCCTCCAGCACTTCAGGAGCCATGTAGCGCCGGGTTCCAACCTTCATGTTCAAAGGAAACAGATTTAAGAAAAGGCATGAAGAGAAAATCAGGCATCATTGTCACTAAGAATGAATTTAAACCATCTAGAGATGTTTTAAATTACATTACAGTTTTTCCAGGCCTGTGTAAGAAACGAAAAAAAGTCTCCTTAATAGGTTTTTGACGCAAACTGCCACCTACAGGTGCTGCCCAGTATTATGCTAATTAGTATAATGCTAATCGTGACTCATTAATATTATCTACAGTCATTACTCAGGTAGAAGTATAGATACTAGGGTTTAAAAATATTTTATACAATTTTTATATTAATTGTATAATAACTTATTATAGGATTATTTGTACAAAAATACATTTTTACATAATCAGATTTCATTTTTGGGCTAATATTTAAAATGAAAAACAACTACTCCAGTAAAGAAAAAATACCCTAAATCTTTACTTAAATAAGGTAACAAACAAGGTATTTGTATTTAAGGTAATTGTAAGGTATGTATTTTGTTACTTGACACCTCTGCCTCCAGTGCACAGAACTGTTCAAATAACAACTTGTTCTTTGTTTGTGGATATGAGAAGCCATCAATCCAAAAAGGGCAGTAAACGGAGCGGACAGCTGTAAACTCTACCTGTCCGTGTGTGTCTCCTGCTGATTTTCCAGCCTCAAACTTCAGGGCAAGGCCAAAGTCGGCTATGCAGGCTGTCAGGTTGTTCTTCAGCAGCACGTTCTTACTCTTAATGTCCCTGAAATACAACAAGGAAGGAGGGAAACGTCTTTGATGTTGATCTGCAGGACGCCGGGAACCACGAAAGGAACTGAAGCGTTTTAGTGCACCTGTGAGCGATGGAGGGCTTGTGTCCGTCTTTGTGTCCCGGGATGTCCTCGTGCAGGTAGGCCAGGCCGCGGGCCGTCGTCTGGGTGATGTGGCACAGCTCGTTCCACGACACCACGTTGGCCTTCAGGTAGTCCGTCAGCGAGCCCTGAACACAGGAGGAGACAGGTAGGACACATTTTAAAATGAATACGAGCTATAATTGAAGCTAAGTCTACGATATGGGAATTTAAACCCGACTCATTTTATTTGACGCTTTCATTACTTTCCCTCCTGATCGTCATAATGTTTTTATTTGACTGTAATTCTCAGTATTAAAAAAAAACGCTTTGGTCCACATTTATGGTTTTGAAATTTTCACTCTTCTTCTATATGAATAAATGAAGCAAAATCTTTACCAGTTTAGGCAGAAACATCATATTTACTTTAATTTAGCACAAAACATTATTAAATTATCTGGTTTCTATCCAGAAGTAATTGAACAGTAAGAATAAACGAGGCCTAATAGTATATACAGTAGTGACGGCTGATTTGTAATGAGACTCGTCTCTTTGGAGTGGGCAACGTTTCCATGGTAACAGCAATATCCCTAATGGGCGGGAAGTCACTAAAGCTTGTGGGTAGTATTGTGTTTCACAAGGGACTCGGCAATACTGGCGGCTTCCACAGGAACAGACGTCTGAGTTCTGCTCCATCGCACAAACCTGAAATTTTAGATTATCCAAGAGAGTATTAACTTTTCTGGACATTGAGATTTCAGTTCAGGGCAATAAATAATATTTAATAGTATTTGTGTGTCCTCTTATAATCACAGAGATGTCCTTTGGTCACCTCTGTCCCTGAGCCAACTTCTTGCACGTTTATTGTTGTTGGTGAGTAATGCTGCTCTGATAAATGCTGCGCATTTATCTACTTGTTGTTGTTATGGTGTTTGATCACTGTTCTTTAATCTAGATTCATCAGGGGAAAGGTTTGCTGAGCACACAGGCTCTTAATCTCTTAAATTTACTGATAGTTTAATAAACATTTCGCTTTGCCAAGACATAAAAAAAAAACTCATTTAAAGGCATTTATATTGGGAAAATATATGAAACATCACTGCAGATTTGACACCAGTGAACAAATTGAGACAGGATTTCAACCTTTCATCTGTTTCATTGCTGATCCTTTATACAACATCACTGCTCTTACATAATGTATGTCAATATAATACAAGGTCATGTCTGCTAGGACCAAAGACAGATGTAGTTTATCTGAGCCGCCACCAGGGGGCAGGAGGCTCCTACAGGAGGAAAACTAAAATCTGATCAGTCCACTTGTACTGTTTGAACTATCAGTATTTTAACGCTGTGTTCATTCTTGTTCAAATATGAAAATGCAGGTGACCAATCAGATGACATCTCTTTGAAAAACACCCAGAATTGTCCAAGAGTTAAGTTTTGGCAGCGTAGCTTTTAAAAAAAGGCGAGCTGCTGCACGCTACTGTCCGATCCCCTGCATCAAACAGTCGAGGAGGCATAAATCAGCTGTCAGAGACACTCTGGAACTCTGCAATCACTGCTCCAGCTGTGCAACACGAAATGAGCACTCCGAGATTTTGACACCTGCTTCTCCCCACCCACCCCCGCCCAGAAAAAACCTGCAAGAAAAGGGGGAAAAAGCTCTTTGTGGGTGAAAGTTTACTCTAAAGACGCCTGCTTACAAAATATTTACAATCCGTGTTTGACAAGGCACTTAACTGTTCTTCTGATATACTGCTGTGTTCTAAAAACTCACATTTCTTCACCCTTGGTGAGGACAAATCAGCGGAGCACTCAGGGACCTGCTGCTGTGGGGTTAAGTGGCTTAGAGACGGTTGCATTGTTGGAGTTTAAGCCTCTCTGCCACACCGCCACGCCCACAACCTTTTCATTTTTTCCCCAACCGTTATTCACGCAGTGAGGGTTTCTTGAGCGTGCTGGCTGGGAAATCGAGCAAGCGAAGCATTACAAGAATTCACTCGGGTCGGTAATGACCCTCAAAAGACACAGGCACTTAAAAAGTCCTCAAATGCTACAAAGACTGTGGCTGAGAGGGTGAGTGAAGCATGAGGAGGCCGACAAACCTCAGGTCCATCTCCTCTGGATGAAGGAAAACACCAGTATAGTATATTGTAATTACATAGGAGTTCTTTAAGGCACCGATCAATAAAATGTAAATGATTCATGCTTGTTTTCCCCCTTTTCTCCCCGGTGACAACAACTTAGTTAGCTGCCTGCCCCGGAGGCTTTTAATGAGATACACTATGACAACTAAATCACTGTTTACATGGACGGCAAACAACCTGCATAGTAGGAAGAATCAAGCGGGAAATCAGAGAATGTGTTTACAGGAGCTGCGGCAAAGCGCTTACTGTAAAACACGTGTTTACATGCAGCTGGTCACTAATCACATTTCTACACTACTCCATATGAACCCAGTTATTTTTATCTGTTTGGACTTATGGCTCTAGATTCTACAAATAACCTACTGTTCAGCTCTTGTTCACAAGTATTTATTCCAGGTTTTGTAAAGGATGCACTACTACTCTCGGTTTGGTTGTCACAGCGATACTTTCCCTGTCTCATGACTGTCAGGTGTGGGAAGTGTTCAGTTAGTTCAGGACATATTCCGCACATTTGTAGGTCTATATTTATATTCTGGGGCTCTACCAGAATATCTTTGCATGATTTACAGTTGAAAAGCCCTTATTTATCGTATACTGGCTCTTTATGCAGCTCCTAAGTTCAGCCTGTGCCTGGAACAGGACGTTTTATCTCCTGTCTCTTTAAAGGCTTCAGCAGACAGACAGACAGATTTCACTTCTTTTTCTTCCTCATTTACTAGATTTAGAGATATAAACTTCTCAAATACACAGGTACATGTGTATATTTTATATAAAATACACATTTTGAGTCTGAAATATGCAACGAATGGCCTACATATAAATATATGTATATTTGTTAGGGGTGTAACACACGCACACACACGATTATGAAGACGTCACAAGTTCTTTGAAAAGAATCAGAAATGTATATCACAAGTTAAATGAGTGTTTCAACTACAAAAATGCATTAAATCAGCTCATAGTATGATTTTTTAAATAATCTTGTGATATATACCCTAGATGATCAGGAAGATATCACAAATTGTCACTAAATCTGTCACATATAAGTTAAAGAGTGTTTTTGAATCTGTCAAATGTGTGTCAAATAACCAATATCCAATATAAAACCAATTCAACCGTGGTTCCCTACATGCTGCTGCGTGTTTTGTCGTCTGTTGTTAGTGCTCAATGTCTTAATTATTAAAAGTAATTAAAAAACATCCATATAAAGTCTGCCGAGCTTAAATGCAATAGGTTATGTCCTAGTATTGATGCATTTGATTTATTACCTTTAAATCAATGGTAGATCAACAACTTTTCAAGCACAGATCAATATAGGAATGCAGGAATGTAAATTGATACATTGATGTAGTAGATGAATTGTTATACCCCTAATATATACATATAATGAACAGAAATTCACAAAAAGCATGACAAGTCTCCTTTTCTAATGCCATACTCTATGAGCGTGAAATGATTGGGCTCAAAGATAAAAAGGTGAAACGCTGGCAAACCTTGTCGTGGTAGGTGGTGATGAGCCACAGCTCCAGGTCCAGGTTGTTGTTCCTCTTCTCCACCCCGATGAAGTGGAGGATGTTCTCGTGCTTCATGCCGTTCACGCTGTACATCTCATACTCGTTCTGCCACGACAGCTTGTCCTAGAGACGGTGGTATTTCTGTTATCAATGTTGCCTCATCGCTTTGGATAAACTTTATTTAATTTATTTGCTTCCTCATCTCTGAGTGAAGCATCAGAAACTGATGAAGTTTCCTGAGAAGTTTAATACCTGAATCGGGAAGATCTTGACGGCCACATATTCGTTGAGCAGCTGGGCCTTCCACACGCAGCCGAAGCGCCCCCTGGCTTTCACCTCGATCAGCTGCAGCGGCTTCTGTCCTAGGATGGGGGATGGGGGCGAAGGTCCGGGATCCTGCGAAAAGGCGGAAAAGAAAAAGCAAACATATGAGGTGTTATTCTTTATTCCTTTTTACAGAGCGTTAAAATAGCATTGGCTTCCACTGAAGGTGACCGGGCGTTTGGCTCGGCGACAATGTGCCTGAGGAGCTTAGAGCAGCAGAATCACTGTCATCTTCACGTCTTAAATCACATCTTATAGCTCTCATTTATAGACCCGCTTTTAATGTGATGATGCTGACCTGTTATTTCAGCCGGGACACCGTTTTTAGACACTTTTCGGTGCTTCGGTTTGCACGTTTGTTGTTTATTTGACCATTGAAGCACGCTGAAGTATGTTTTAGGAAGCGCTGCGTGTTTTAAGCTCACTAGTATTATTACTGTGTTTTGTTTTGTTTTTCTGGCAGCAAGGACACAGCATACCAAGCAAGGTATGGATTTGTTCATTTTAAATTCAATTAAACTCCTCACGGCTGCATTTGTTTGAGGTTATAGGAGCAGGATTTGACTGGAAGGTCGCCAGTGTGAATCCGATGAGCAGCTGAAGGGAAACTGGCCACACACACCTGGGCGAGACGCTTCGACAGCGGCGAGTATGAAGATGATCAAATGGTTGAATAAAAACATTTAGTCGCCACCGTGCGGAACACCGACAGGTCAGACCTCATGCGTGTGCGTCCCATGCTAATCCCGCATAAACAAAAGTTTCCTTGAAAGCAGGGAAGCCAAGTGCTCTAAATCTAAAGTAGGTTAAACACAGCTGGTGATCGGGATTAAGCCGATCACTTTCACATGTGACTTCACAGAAGAGGCAAGCGAGGATAGCGACACACACACACACACACACACACACACACACACAAACACACACACACAGAGACAGACAGAGAGAGAGAGAGTGATAGAGAGAGATAGAGAGAGAGAGGAAGGTTAAAACTTAGCATGCAGCGAGGGAGTCACATTTCCAAAGGATAAAAGGTAGAGGAGAACGACTAGCACATGACGGATGGCCTTTGATGAAACCAGATACGCTGCTGTAAAATCTCGACTTTACTTTCATGCCTGTGTACCGCCGCTGTCAATAAAAAGAGAAAGGTTTTTCTCTGCAATGCTAGCGACCGTCATGTTTTTACTTGAACTGAAGACTTACACTGTGCTGATAAGCCAGAACAAGCCCGAAGCCCCCGAGGCCCACAGGATCCACTCATACACTGATAATATGTCAAAAGTGCATGCTTGTCAATCCAAGCCTCACTTCCTATAAAATGCCTCCTTTTTGAGTTACAAGGTTTCGCCACCTTCGGGAGTGACAGAGGAGATTTACTGGAAGGAAACAACACACCAATGAGCTTTCTTTGGTTCAACAGCGAGGAATGAACAGTAAATTTCTCTTGTTTAATTTATTTGCAGAGGTTTTGGCAGCCGACCTCTCTTAAAGTCAAACGTCAGTGATATCCGAGTCTACAGCGGCTCTACAGGCCAAAGCTTAAAAAAAATAAAATAAAATAAAAAACCTTTAACTGCACAAGCAGTAAAAGTAGGAGAAGGGACTTCGGCTTTTTATCACTTGTCCTGACAAGATTATTGTGGCAACAGAAGCAAACTGTATATCATTTAGTAGCGTTTATGGTTTTTGATTTTATCAAGCTGAAACCCAAGGCTTCGGTCGTGAACTCTGACCTTCAGCGCACAAAAACAAAGGCGCTGTACGGAAATTAGAGATTTTATTTGATGTTTTTTCAGGATCCTGTTGTTGCCTTCTAGTAACACTGTGATATACAGTTTCCCAGGAAAGAAAAATGAGTGTTTAGAAATATAAAACAAAATGAACCTTGTTTGGTATTTAGACAGAAGTTACAGGTTATCCCAAAGGAATTTAGCCAAAAAACTTAAAAGAAAAAGTCAGATAGTTAAATTCAATATTAAAAGAAGACATTTTCATCTTCATCTATGACTCAGTTTATTTATTTTTTAAATGTTGTAACCTATGTTTCTTCCCTAAATTCACAATATGTAATTTCCTGCCGCTAGGCGTCTCTCAATCCAAACAGTAATAAGACGAGAGGATGACGTTATGAAGTAGCTTGAGATCATGGGAGCTGTTGCAAATATTAGCTCAGCTTGTTTCTCTAATAGCTGAAGATCCAGACGTTCAGGAGGTTTTTTACTGGGAGACGGATAATGCTCAGACGTCTCCACCTTTCTAAAATAAACAAACCCGGTCATTAAAACAGCCAATAAAGCACTTTCATGTTAAAAATCTGTTATTCTAGAGAGGTCCGACAAAGAAAATCATAAAAAAAGATAGTTAAACTGGATAAAAAGCAATGAGGAGATAGTTGAATCTCACAACTTGACTGCAGAGGACCTGATGTTACGACTTTCAGCTTCATTGGCCCATGATCAGAAAGAGCAGATATTATATTTTACTTCTATTAATGTAATCGTATCACAAAAAGTTAGTTTAAGCTTTCTAGTGTAGTGAATGACGCCCATTCTGAAGGATCTGGTGCATGACAGGCTGTAATTTCAGACCTTGTGTGTGAATGTACTTGGCAGAGATCCTGCTATTCAGAATCGCAGCTCAAATAATAACTGACACTGACTCACATTCAGTCTCAGTTTGGACTTTTCGATAAACCTGCTGGAACAGAAGATTAAAAAAAGGATAGGAAAAGGGGAGCTGCTGGTGTCATGTTACTTAAACTAGGCTTTTACTACACAGTGAACATCCGAACAAAAGCTGCTCGCTGTTCCCTAATTCAATATGATATTTTGGAGATAACTGGTTGGTGTTGAGGTAACATTTGGTGCAGGTTGAGGTGAGAAGTAGTGAGAGGTATTTACCTTTATATACCTGGAGAATATTAACACTTTTATACTTTTACTGAATCTTACTAATATCTCAGGATTTGGCTCAACAGCAGACTTTCATATTCAGCTTAATCAAAGAGTTGTCAACTATTTTCGCAAATTGTCTCTTTAAATTGACTCATTTTTAAGAAGGAAATGTCCAAATTCTCTGGTTCCACCTTCTCATATCTGATTATTGTCTGGTTTCTTTAGTCTTCTATAATAGTAAACTGATGATTTTTGGGTTGTGGACTGTTCTAGACAAAAAAAAAAAACATTTTAGGTTGAATCGTCAGTTTTTGGAAACTGTGATGGACATTTTACACCATTTTATTAATCAACTCGTCAATAAATATCAAAATAATCATTTGTTGCAGCCCTGTCAGCTTTTCACTCAAAAATTAAAAACCCAACTGGGCTTCTTGTACAGAATAAAGGTATATTATCGTCATGCTGCAGCAGTCCAGCAGTGAAAACCTGTGGATGGTTGTGTTTTACACTTCATCACTAATGACAGTTTTCATACTCATCCTTGTTCTCGGTTTCACTTCCTTATAGTCAGGAAAAAATAACCCATAGCTTCTTATTCATCGATAAAAGTGGACTGTTGAAGCTTCCCAACTCCCTCCCATCCTCATGTCTAATACCTACTGTACACATACAGATTTCCCTCACACACATTCATGCTGGTAAAACTGGTTTCAGATGCTATTCGCCGCAACAGAAGAGCTGCAACTACACTCAAACTTCAGGTTCACGTTGCTTTGGAGACTTTTATTGTGTTTTTTATTCTTGAAACCGTCTGTTTGTTTTGTGTTCTCTGCTTTGCTGGCTGTGAACATTTCTTGATTTCAGTTTCACTGAGTTTACCCGACTAAATTAACAAAATGAATAATTCAGTATGTCATGTTCACATTTACTACAGAAACATATTCCAGAATGCAGCGTGTCGCGGAGGATTTCAGGCTAAAATCTGTCACATTTCCACTGTGCAGGACAGTTAATGTCACTTAATTAAGCATTGATACATTCTTAGATAAAATGACTGTTTATTTCCAATAAAATGGAATGTCAACACTCCTACAGTGAATATGTAAACAGTGTTTATCTTACTTTGAAATCTCTGCTCTGCTCCAGAGACAAGATGGCGGCTGCTGAGGGTGAGACGTCTCCACTTTGACTATTCTGAAGTCTCGCAGTGCTGCATTCTCATCTTTGTTAGTGTGAAAACGCTTCACACACTGACAGAAATTTGCCATTTGAGACACAGCACGTCCCTCCTGTGCCCCCCTCCCATGTCTGTTGCTTGACATATTTAGTATAAATATAAGAATAATGAAATGTGGGGAACATTTCTATACTATAAGCAACAGACACAAAAAATTGCACAACAATGAACACCACTGTGAACCTGGCAAACAATGTGTGCAATATTTTTTTTTCTCCCAAGAGCAATCCCACATTACAGATAAGAGCTGGGGAAAAGAAGAAACAAAATGGTGCACCTGTGTGAGTATGAAAATGGGGCAACACTGACTATTGAGGGGCTGTGAGCTGTCACCAACACCATTCTGGTGTATTTTTTAAGTTTAAACTATGATTATGATCATAATTGTTGCGATTCTCGATGTCTGCATCTCCAAACTAATTCCTAAATGTTTACTGTGCTTGGAACTTAATTAGCAGACTTTAAAATTTAAATCGTAAGTGTGCAGACATGCAATCGAGGAAGATTCCAGCGCATCACTGGTGCTTGGCAGAATAAGCAATTTGAAGTGAGTCGGAGTTGGATGAGAAAATTATCTTCTAAAAGAACATTTCATTACACAGAGAGACAATTCTGGTGCTTAGTAACAAAGATAAATTGCTGTACATTTTGTTTTGGCTGAAAACTGAAGTGATTCAGGTCCTGAATGCAAGAAATGAGAAAATATTTGATGGAAAAAAACTAAATAATGTTGACTTTTTGTGTTTTTTGTCAGTGACTGAAGACAAAGAAGTCAAGAAAATGTCTCTTCCTGTTCTTTCTGTCTGCACCGCGCCGTGTTACGATATGACTCATCAGTACTTCTGCACAAATGTCACAAAGACAAATTCCTGTGCATCCATTGTGTGGCTGGTGAAATATGTGATAGTGAGTCTGACCATGATGTGTGTGACAGAAGAAAAAGACAAAGGAATAATTCAAGGACACAGAAAATTATGAAGAAGTCCAAAGACCAAGTCGGATTCCAGCACGGTTACGACGCTCGGCAACAAAGATGATATTTGACAAGATAAAAAACGACTGACGGAGTCTGATGATGACAGTTTGATCCTCAGAAGGGCTTCACGTTTCAATGCAAGTCATCAAAACCACATCTTCTTGCGCATTCCCTTGTCTCGTCTGTTCTTCTAGGCTTTGGCCTGAAAAGGCGACCCGGCCTGGTCCGGTCCGGCCAGGTCTCCCCCGGGAGTCACCGGATCCCGTCCGATCACAGGGCACCGCGGCCTCAAACGGGGGCCACATTACACCTCGTCAGCACACGGCAGGAAACAGGAAAACAGAATCTGCTGCTTCACGCCGTTCTTCCCAACCCTCAACCGGCTCCCATGACCTCATCAGGTTACACCTTCGTCTACTACATCAGAACGAGTCCTTCAGGCCCCCGGCTCGGTTTGTCCTGTGTAGGGCTGCAACTAACCATTATTTTGACAGTTAATTAATCTATCGATTATTCAAACAATTAATCTATTATTCGCTTGGTTCATAAAACGATTAAATGTCCATCGCTGTTTCCCAAAGCTGAAGATTCAACCTAAAATGTATTTTTTGTCCAAACCAACAGTCTGCAACCCAAAGATCAGCAGTCTACTATTATAGAAGACTGGAAGCTGGAACCAGAGAATTTGGACATTTTCTTCTTAACGAATGAAGAAAATTCTTAACTTAATGACTCAAACTGATTCATCTTTTATCAAAATAGTTGGAGATTAATGGAATTGTTGGTAATCAATTTGAGTCATTTTTAAGGAGAGTCATTAAATTAAGAATTTCCTTCATTTGTTCAGAAGAAAACATCCAAATTCTCTGGTTCCTGCTTCTCAAATCTGATTATTTTCTGGTTTCTTTAGTCTTCTATAATAATAAACTGATGATCTTATGGACTGTTGCTCTGAAAAAAGAAAGACATTTTAGGCTTTTTTTTTTATTAACCCAACATGTAATCAATTAATTCATTTAAATAATCAATAGATTAACTATCAAAGAAGTAATGCGTTGCAGACCTAGTACATTGTTTAAGTTGCAGTTTAATGTTTAAATTCAAGTATGTAATCAGCAGTTATTCTATAACCAAGCCCCCAAATGTTCATGTCTTAAGGTCATGTCTTCCTTGAACAAAATGAACAAAAAACAATTGTTGACATGAACTTAAAAATCAACATTAAGTTAGAGTTTAAAGTTCCTCATACCTCTTTTCCACCAAATGGAACCAGTTCAACTTTCAAACCAGCTAAGAACTGGTTTTCTGTTCCACATGATCACAAGCAGCGACCACAACAACCCAAATGGTGGATTACATCTTTCTGAAAGTGTCGCTTCTTCATCCAAATATGACTGGTCCAATGCAATAGTTAGATTTCATACGGTTTGTTTCTTGTTGGCTTTGGTCGGTCATGAACGTAAACGGTTCCTTCTTCTCGTCCGGCGTCGTTCTGGAACCAGTTTTCCTGGCCGAGACGGTTCTTTCTGTCAAAACGTGAAGAACTGGTTCTAAATTAGGCACTTGCTCCGTACAGGCCCTGGAACTGCCTCAGGGTATCAGAGAGTCTGGGTTTTATTAAGCGAGCTACCCTTTTTTAGGACATTTTTCTGTGATGTCTGCAGCCACACTTCAACTCCAATTTGATCAATTTTGAGCCAAAGTACATTTGCAAAGGCTTATGCTCCTCTTGTACTTAAGTAATTTACGCTCTCTGACTTGAAAGCGTTCCAGGTAAGTGGCAACGCTCCTACTTATGCAAAATGTATCCGCACTCCTCCTCAGTCTGCATATGAGATGGAAAAAGCATGCTGCAGTTTCAGTTTCAAACACCTCTGCTCAGTCTCTCTGCATAGGAAACACGGTGAGCCATAGGTCTAGCAGATACCATTCTGGAAACTGGGTCACATCTCACACACACACACACACAATACATTACATAAACATCACAGGTGGACATTCATACAGAAAAGGGGGCTGCATTCGGAGCTGCGCTGGCCACTTTCCACCATGCACAATACATTTTCAGCAGGGAACACAAAAGACATCCATCCATGCAATAAACCCAGGCAGAAAAGAACAAACCCCAACAGACATTAATGTATTAAGAATTGAATAAACAAGACGCGGTCGAGGAAAAAAAAGAAAAAGAAAAAGCAAAGAAAATAACAGAGAATAACAAAATGGTGGTCTGGGATTGAGGTTAAGAATTCATACCAAGCGTCATACTGAATCCAAAAAAGGGGGAAGAAATAAGTGTTTAAACTTTCAATTGAACTGCTCTTACCTCCACCATAATGTGAAAGGCGTGCTTGTTGAAGAGGAACATAAGAAGCAAACAGAAAAATTATTGCTATTTTCTGTCATTAGTTAGTGGATGAAAAAGAGGCAGATAATAGGTAGGAACGATGTCTAAAAGCTAGTTTTGGATACATGAAAGTATTCTGTAATCTCACATGGATCATAAAAGCTGGTAATAAACCTGCAAACAGTCATGAATGCAAAGTCTGGAGAGTTCAACAGTATCTTGACCTCTACTGCATCAAATTATGTCTGTTTATCCATAATTATCATATGAAAAGATGCTTCTACCAGGTATGTTCAAAACAATTTCTTTTGGAAATATCTGACAAAAGTATTAAATTTTGTATTTCAATGCCAAATTTTGGTTCTTTACAGTAGTGCTGCAAGGACCATTTTTCCATTATTGACAAATTGTTTAGTCCTTTGCTCATGTTTTTTTCCCCAGAGTAGTGAAAATTAGAAATAAAATGTTATCAATGTAAGATACATAAAGATTAGGGGTCAGGGGAAAAAATTGGTTCATGCACGTTTCGGAATTCTTATTCTCTAGGAATCTAGATCAATTCATAATCTTCAAAAATCAATTTTTTATTGACATTTCCTCCGTATCGATTAGTGAAGGCAACGCCCCCATTTCCCCTGTTGCAGCACGTCTCAGCTTCGCTTTTTACTGTCACTGCTTCGGAGCTGATACAGACGCACCGTTAGAATCAGTTGTTACCGTTACCATAGCAACTAATATACATGTCCCTGTTACTTCATAATCTCCTCTCCCGTTATCAGTAAACACCTTGAGATGGTGCTTCAACCCTACACATGTTAGATGACTGGCTGTTTGCTGCCACTCCGAACGTTTTTACAGCTGCATCTCAATTACTGCCACTCACATTACTGCTGCATTGTAAAAAAGAAAAAAAAGCTAGCTACCAGGCAAGCTAACTCAGAGAAGTGATGGTTACTTACTGAGAGTTGGATACAAGAGCGCGGTGTATTCAGAATGCATGGTTTACATGGGGTAACTATCAGTAACCACCTATTGGCATGATATGTTTATATAGACACACATATATATATCACAATTACAAATAAAAGGAATGAAATGCTTCATTCTATATGTTTCGTGGATGTATTAGTTTCACTTTTTGAATTGAATTACTGACATAAAGTACTTTAATTCATTGAGATGCACCTGTAAACCTGCATCAAAGGCTGCTATAAGAGGGAGAGAGCTCTGATTGCTTGGGTGAAGTAGAAGTAGGAATCTAATCAGAATATATTAATGAGGGTTGTAGCAACATAAATAATCATTGCTCTTTGTGTTCAAGTGATGTTCTGAACATATACGTCTAGTTTACACCTAAAATTACCTAATATCATTTAACCTTTCTCCTAAGATAATTAAATTGTAGAAAAATAAGGATTTTACTTACATGGTCTGGTGTTAAAGCAAACTAAAAATCGCAAAAAAAAAAAGAATCATGACTTCTGAATCTTGAGACACCCAAAGATTCCCACCCCTGATATTTTACCCCATTTTACATATGAAACAATTGATTAAGAAAATAATCAGCAGATGAATTGATAATGAAAATAAATTTAAAACTTCTGTGCTAAGGATGAATTATGATGGGTTCCAAAAAGGTGTTGAATGCTTGAAACTCAGCCATGTGGAAGACAAAGAAATGCTGGGTTAAAATATGAGCGAAAGACAAAAACAATTCAATGCCAAAGAGATGAGAAAGAGTTTTTCTTTCTCAAGCTGTTCACAGCTCACAGATTTCATTTTTCATCCGTCAACCCTCACAATTATTCACACGGCAACACATGTGCGCAACAGCTGCATTTGCTCAAGAAGCGCTGGAGCATCAGCCGTGTCGAAATCTCAGCTGCTTGAAAAACCCTTTGACGTCATATCATTTTAATCTCTTTCCCCAACACGTGCCAAGAAAATCTTTTGGAAGCAATAAAAAAAAAAAAAAAGTGAAAGAATATTTGGAGCCTTCTGGCCAGTTCAGGACTTCTTTGGAAAAGCTGGACCCAGACAAACAAGACGTAAGTAGCTCCCTAATGAAGAAATTGATGAGATTTTGGTCAGAATCGATTGGTAAGATGGATAAAGATGAGAAAATAGGGTCCAGGTCGAAAAACGGCCAGACTTATGTTTAAGTGCTCCAGGCCTCTCCGTGTGAAAGCTGTGGGTCTGTGTACTCAGACAGAATCAATTCCAGTTTGCCTCCACTTCTCACTGTGGTGTGAATAATGGAGGCTTGGTGGCAAATATGCAGTCCATGATTGACCACAGACATAATGACAGTGTGCTATTAGGTTACTTTGCTAGATGCCATTTTCTGCATTTCCTCCCCGGATCTCGTCGCTTTGTGTCTTCAAAAGAGACACGATAAGATAATTGTCAGTCAGAGACAATTAAACTTAAATGTGACACCATCGCCCTCAGCCACCCAGTCCGATGTAAATCCGACAGCTATATGTGAGAGTGCAACAGGAGATATCTTCACTACAGTGGTTCGCTCTAATTTCCTCGTTGCCTTGCATCGTAAAATTAGAAGAACTGTGAAAATGGATCCATTAAAGCTCGGTGGGTAGGTAGTAGGTAGGGAGGAGAAAAAACACACACTCTGGCTAAATTCTAAAAAGCTAACCTCCCACCCTTGACTGTAGGTAAACTGACAATGCTGATTGGTGGTTTAAAGACTCTTAATCTTGCAGGACTAAGAGTCGTCATCTCAACAGTTTAGCAAATACCACAACTAGTTTTTCTTTTAAAAGACAAAATAAACCCTAAACCCCACTTTCAGCCTATATGTGAATTTAGTAGTGTCAAAACTGAACATTTAAGTGCAAAGTATTTGAATTCTACATACTTTTTATAAATATACATAGCTAATTGTCACTTACATGTTGAAACTCAGATAATTATTAATATTTTTGGCTATTGGAGACTCCGCCCAGAGTGCACTATATTCCATTTATTCACCTCATTTTGAAGAGTAAAATCTCTCTCAGCACTAAAGTGACATTTGAATTATTTTTTTTCTAATCATTACTTTTGCTTATATTGTTCAACATATTTCACAGTGATCACATGAAAAATAAAGATTGATTATGAACTAGAAAAAAATATGTGACCAAATTCAGCGTAGATTATTATGTATGTGTAACGTTTTGGTGCCATCTTTGATTCAGCTCCGTATCTGATGACTCTGTTGGTGTTTTACCACTTAGTGTGCAAAAGCAGTTCACGCTGCTGGGTCACAAAGAATAAACTGGTACTATAGTATTCAAGGGAAAAAAATGCCTTTGGGCGGAAAAACTATGAAATATAAATGATGTAATTTTACTCAAAAGCAGAGATCAACATAGTGTATGTGTTACGTCTTTGTCCCTGGCTCTGTTCAGTCTGCAGCTGCTTGTTTATGACCTAATCACATTCCTACTCCTTTTAATTAGAGATGTAGATTAAATGTGCACAGTGTGACGCACAGCTCTGCCATTTATAAAAAGAAACAGCGTTGTGTTTGGCACATACTGTACGGGGGGAAATTGTCTATTAGTAACAACACCTTATGTGATCGTATCAGTCTGATATTCAACAGTCCCTCAAAGTGGATTTGTGACATGTTGACAGAAATGTGTGTGATTGAAGCCTCTTTCAAAAATGTAGATTAATTAGACATATGGAGAGCAACTTAAAAGTATAGTTTGTCGTTTTATTGCTGAGTGTTGAGATGGGAAGATTGATAACACGCCTGTGTCTGGAGAAGTTTAAGTCATTTTTTTAATTCACAGCATCTCAACTCTGCAGGGAAAAGGTCTGATACAGTCACATGTGGTGGAACAGGCAGAGTCCTGGTGTGTTTTTACGCTTTAACAGAGCAAGAATTGCTAGAAGCTGTCCTCGATGACTTTGCGAGAGAGTGCCGTTTGAGTGATTGTGGAGTCACCTCTGCTTTTTTTAATACAGCCTGTGGTGCAACACAAAAACACATTCTTCAACAACACCCCATAAATAAATCCCTCCGTATCTCCTCTTGATTGCTTTTTTTCCCAGTGTCCATATTAAAAGTTTGATCAAGGCGATGGAAGCCAGAACAACTGCACGGATATATCAGAGTGTGAAAAGCAAACCGTGTGTTTGTTTTAGCCTCTTTCATGTGGCAGGCGGGCGGGGTTTACTGCATCAGCTCCTTCCAGAAAAGCATACGAGCTGACTTTTAAATACATTCCTGTACGACTGACCTCCTTTTCTTCTCCTGTCCTTGTACACCTACTCATTCTTGGCACTAATACAATCACGCACACACACACACACGATATATACGCATCCTGCTGCATGACTTCATTGTTTTCCCTCCCGGCTATTTCATTTCATTTCATTCCCCCTTGTGATTTTATGAATCTTTCGGCTGATGGCTTTTTGTTCCCGATGTATCACCGCCGTCCGTTAACTGATCCACTCCTCTTCTTCGTCTCCGCTCGTGATTTTGTTTTATGTTGTTTATTTATTCATTCATCTGTTTTCAGGTATTTCATAAGCCTCTTAGCGGTGTTGTTTTTCCAGTGAACAATAGTATTTGTTTCTTCATTGTACCGTGCCACTGTCTTTTTATCTCTTCCTCACTTTGCCCTGGCACTGTGCAAATACTCTAAGTTGATAGAATTGCATGTCTCTTCTTGCGCCCTCCCCCACACTATCACCACCCACCCACCCACCAACCCACTACCATCCTCTGAGGCAGAGCTGCGAGCGCCTCTGTGTTTAGTTTTGTTTGCCTATATAAAGCCTCATCAATAATGCACAGGCCCCTGACTCCTCTTCCATACGGTGGCGAGCAGCAGAGAATATAGCTCTGCTGCTGCCGCCGCTGTCGGGTAAAACCACCTCAGGGCTGTAAAAAATAAATTAATCAGGAATCTGGGAGAACAGCTTTGTTCGCAGCCTGACAAAAAAATGGAGATTTGTCTTTAAAAAAAAAAAGAAACTGGGCTCCGAGTATGTGTGATTCAAGTGAAGACACGATAGTGATCAAAAGTGTAGATATGAGGTTTAGCAGCTGTGGAAAAAAAAGCAAGACACAAAAGTAGAAGCAATGTTTGTGTGGAGGGGTAATGAGAGGTGAACGAGTACACCATCAGATGTGGGTCAGAACGCTTATTTTGCCAACAATTATTCGAACCTGAACAGCACATTATACACTCGAAAAACACTCTGGAAGGTGGAAAAACATAGCTCCTCTCGTCCTTTTACTATGGAAGAACAGAAAAAAGCAATTATCCAAAAGTTCGCTCTGCCTGACTGCACTGAAAAAGTAATACAGTGCTGTTGTTCCCTGTTCCCTGACTCCAACAACTTAAAATAAACAGTAAAAATTTCAGGTTAAACTAAATAGATTATTCACATTAAGTCAATAAAGACAACTTTTTCATTTCAATTAACGAAAACTGAAATAACCGGTTTGCTTCACCTTCAGAAAATAGTTTGCATGGAGTTAAAAACATAGGCTTAACTAGATAAATTATTTATTAGTCAAATATTTTGTGTGATCGATTACTTCAATTTTTTTAAGGAAATCCAAGGTTTTATTTTTTTCCAGTGTGAAGCCAAGGCTGCTTCTCTCCACTGAGAAACTGAATCAGTGGTGCAGTTGAAGCCTGGTTAAACAGAGAAGGTCTAGTTTCTACTGTATCATGCTGCAAACGTCAATATTCCAGGCTTCTTTTTACTGCAGCGACTAATGAGAATTGACTCCAGGAGGAAATAAATATTGAGAAATTCAACCAGTCACACATTCGCTGCAAATTATTTTACTGTCTTGGTAATTGCTTCGCAGACTCAGGCTGATTTCCGATATATCGCAGTATTATTATTTTCTGTCCTGCTGTCTGATCTTTGTCTCTATGATGTATCCTGTTTTTTTGTTTTGTAAAACTTCATAGAGAAGCAGCATTTGAGAAAATAACTGAAGCAAACAATACAATTATATTAAAGTTATTATATATATATATATCAAACATACACATCGGCCTGAGCCTGGTTATTATAATGTTTTTCTTCTCCATTTACATTACAAGATTTCAGGAATTAAATCATTCGCCTCGCATGAACAGGAGGACGTTTTACATTACATTACTAAAGAGAAACTCTAACTGCATCAACATGGGAGAAAGAGGACACCTCACAGTTTGACTGACAGGTGACCTCTTGGAAAATCCACACCGCTGCTGATGAGCGGTGTGGACAAGAGGACAAGAGGTCACGGCGTCTATGTGTTTTATCTTTTTCACTTTCTCGCCGCCGGCGAGACAACTTACATGCGTAGGGACGAGGGCGGCGGGATACGCCAGCTTGTGGTGCCTCCACATCCAGAAGGAGAAGAGGACGACAGCGGCCAGGCCGATGATGGGAACCAGGGAGTAAAGCAGCGTGCTGAAGAGCTGAGGCTTCTGGGAAAACGGGTTGGAGGTGGCTGCGAGGGAAGAGAAAAGATGGCAAAACAATAAGGGGGGATATTAAGGTATAACCTGTGAAGAAACAAACGAGAAAAAAAAGGACAGAGCCAGAGAGGACAGAGAACAGCATGCATGATTGGCCTGACATTGTGCTGCATCATCTCTAAGTGCAGCACTAACTCTGCTTACAGCTTACTGCCACTGTGCTCGGGGATCATATCAACACACACACACACGCACGCACACACACACACACGCAGCAGGATTAGCAAATCTCGTGACATAACGTAATCCGCCCGCCAAAAATAACACAGCTCTGAACTGTGACCGACCCCTGCAGGACTCGCAGGCTGACGCCCACTGGCTCAGCCTTGTCCATCCATCGCAAGGTGCGACAGTCATGATTCGGCAGCCAAAGTACTCAGACGCCAACCGCCGCCGCCCTGGGGGGAAAGGGGTGTGGTGGGGGGGTACACCAGCTGCATTAAGGGACTCTCAGGGCATTTATTTTTTTTTAAGAGAGACCACGAGACGTTTTTTGCTCTAGAGGGTGTCTTCAGGTTCCAGTAAATCAAAGTTACAGGAATCAAAGAGACAAACTGGCCTGTTAAAGGTGTGAAGTGATGAGCTCAGTGACACCACACTGCAAAAAACTGAAATCCTAACAGGTGAAAATATCTTGTTTTTGGTACAATTAGTTGCAGAACTGTCACAGATGGTGGATTGATATTATGTGCTGGTCAAGACATATTTTCACTTTCATAATATGTAGTGCTTTTATTCCCCCACCAACTCTAAAATCCTATTATTGGAAATTCTGCAATAACTTTATAAATCATGTTTGTTCTCAGCATTTTCTATCTGTCATTTCATTTATTTGATTCTGTAGAGTTTTGTCTGCCACTTTTTATATCAGGCTTCTATCTCAATAAGAATCTTTCTTTTCTTTGTTTCAGAAAGGAAGGAAAAACATAACAGACAAACATAACAGATGATCATGAAGATAAAAGAAATAAAGAATCAAGTTGAACCAGGTATTATTTTAGTATCATTTTTGGTGATTTAGAACATTTTGACTGCATATCACTGATAACTTTTAATTGATTGGTTTCTTTAAAAAACTAATTAGGTCTGTCAGTGCCCACCACTCTTTATTTTTAAATCTGGGCTGGTCTAAATCAAACAACCAATCAGGGTTTGCCAGAACATAATCAGCCAATCACAGTGGCTTTGTACAACTAAAGATCTGTGTACAGTGGAAATGAGAAGCTTCTATGCAGAGGAGACGCTCACACTGAGCTGAAATCAAATGATTGCACATAAATTATATTAATAACAAAGAAACAATCCCTTAGCTGCTGTAGTGCTTTTCCTTTTTTAGGTTAGGTATTCTATGGCCTATAATACTTGAGCACAATATATATGTATATGTATGCGTGTGTGTGTATGTGTATAGCAGCAGTAGCCTTCCCCCTTTCACTCTAGTGAACAATAAGAAGCCCTGTTCTGTTTAGACCATTCCGAATGTATTTCACACAACCAGACACAAACTAAATCATTTTTATCTCAGGTTTCGAAGGGGAAGCTCCATTTTTTGCAGTTTAATTGAGGACTGTGGATCTTTCAGCTGTGGAACAGTGTAAAATAAAGAACAGAAAAGACACCGTCAAACCTGGCATTGGTTACTTGGTTACTTTTATTATCCTTCCCTCAAGTCCTGAAATATTTTCTAAGACCGGAACACCTGGAAGCTCACACGCTGGCAGCTGTTCAGAGTATTTTAACATCTCTCATGTTTTTCTGGGGGACTATGCTTCAAAATAAAAGCTTGGATGTTCTTGAGATGACAGAAATGTCTTTACAATGAGCAGAGAAAAGACCACTTTTATACAAATTCTGAGGCAAAGTATTCTAATCACAGCTCACAAATCACCTGCAATGAACGCTGTGAACCTGTGTGTGTGTCTGTTAGAGATGTGCGGTTGGTGGTTGCAGCTGTGGATTCCGTAGTTGAACCACGGCTCAGAGGCTGACGTGACAAAAACATTATATTTTAATTAAACTCGAGTGGGCGGTGGACTTTAGCCTTTAAATATATCAGTATCCTTTCAAGAGCACATAGCTCATCCAGTCCTAGTTTTCAAAGAAAATAAAACTGAACGATTCTGGGATACCAGTTCTTTTTTCATCAGTCAGTCCTCCAGTTTTTCACGATTTCGCAATTGTGTGAATTCTTGTGTTATCAGCAATACATCGAAATAAACTCAAAATGATGGTGAATAAATCCTATTCGCTGTCTTTTATCTCAGCAAGCGACTGAGACGATTAGTATCCTTCAGTTTTATATGAAAATGGAGGGGAAATTGTTTTCAAACAGTGCCACAGGCCCTTACTGGAAATGCTTTGTCTTCCTATACTTATTAAAGACATCAACCAACAGTGCAGCCCTGATAGCCAACACATGGCAACTGATCGAAACAAGCATTGTGCTTTACTGTTGTTGTGTGTGTTTTTTGTGTTACACACTGTTTTAAGACATTTATGCCGGTATCAGCTCTGTAGTTGCCTCCGTCGCTTCTCTGCCTCCATTATTGCTGCTTCTGCAGCTACGTAACTTTTGCTATTTTCTGCTACGATCCCCACTCAAGAGAGCACCAAGTAAGTGCACACAGTTGACTACATTTTCACGCACTTATGTACTTAAAATATTAAGTGTAAGTGCAGAAGTACACGATTTGGAACACAGCATCAGTGTTGTTCTATTTATTTTAATGTCTTAAGCCTATTTAGACCTTTGATGAGGTTTACAATTAAGTAAAAAAAAAACAAGGTGCAAGTTCCTTGCAAATTATGAAGAAATACCGCTGCAAAAATCACAAAAAAATCCTGGTAGGATTGCGTCATGCTTCTGTTTGGCTACACAATAGCCAGTCAGAAGCAGCTTAATTTGTTTGACTGACGATACTGACACAGGTGTTCTAAGGGGATGATTGTTGTTCCTGCTGGTTGTGTAGCGAAAAATGTACATATATATATAAATATATATTATTGCATGAGAAATACAATGTGTGGTGGGTGTGCATGATGAAAGACACTTGATAGTTGGTGTGGTTTTCAAATTGGTCAAAAAAACTTGCCGCGGATGGATCGCAGGCAGATGCTATGTATTGTGATGCAGTTGCGGATGAAATAATAGGCTATCTGCACATCTCTAGTGAATGTGTGTGTGCAGGTTGGACTGTACATACTGTAGGCAGTTGAATGGTGTGTCTCACTCTGTGGGGGCGTATCAGGGGCGTACAGGAACCTCTCGTTGCACATGTTTCCTTCGCAGCAGCAGAAGAAGACGTCTGGACTCTCCTTCCTCTCCACACACTCGTTACTGCAAAGGACATTGAGTTTATTTTCATGTGGGCACACACACAAACACACACTTCTCCATGCACTTATTGCAGAGAAGCGTGAACACAGGCTTGCAAACACATTCCCTCGTGACATGAAAGCAAAACATTAATAAAATAACTCCTACACGCGTCGATATGCAAACAAACACAAATGCATGTATGTGAACAATCGCACACACACACTCACTCTCCTCTCTCTTTCACACTCACACAGTCATCAGATAAAAGCCAAAGGAAGTGGCAGCCGCCCTCGACTTGCTCTGAACTCTCCGGGGAGGCGAGGCGGCGCCGGCTGAGCAGAGGTACCCAAAAACTGTGCAGAATCCACAGCGACGTTATCGCTCAGGAATCAAAAGAGAAAAAAAACAGGAGCAGAACCGGCTCAAACCGGCATCTATCTCACGCCAGGTTGATATTCTAGCAAAGAAGAAACTATAATAACGCCATCTGTTAATATCTGTTTACCGTTCAGGGTACGGACGCTTGGACGCATACATCAGACCCGATCCAGGACCTGCACAGCGATTAAACATGTAGCGCCGCATGGGACATTTAGAGGAACTGTGCTCTATAAAATAAATATACAGCTTTTGGCGAGGACTTTCACCATTATTAAATATAAAGTGCAAAAAAGCTCATTTGCTTGGGTTTACAGAGTGGAATTCATTGGCAGTTAGAGGCCTGTCCAATATGTGATTTATTTCTTTTTGTCTGCGCCCAAAGTTATATATTGTAGAGAAGGATCCAGTTCATGCTGAAACAAAAGTCACACATTGCTGTTTTTCTACAATGTGAACAGTTTCATGTTTTATTCTATACATACACACTATATATTTTATACTTAAGTATAGGTAAAAGTATCTCTAGGTCACTGAAAGACAAATGTACTAAATGTACTCAGACAAACACGTTGATTGAATTTGTGATTTTCCTTCAGATTAGTTAAAAAAACGTCATTTAGTTGTTTATGTTATGTCTCTTTGTCCATGTTGCTACTGTACATTCCACCAATAGTCAAATGCAGCACAGCAATGAAGTGTCCCTGTAAAGCTGCTTTTGTCCTGCACTAATCTTGACACGTCCAAATATGTCCTTTCTTTTTGACTGGAGTCAATTTCTGACGTTTGCTCAAAAATGTCCACGTCAGCAGCTCTCACAGTCACCAAACTTTCCAGGTTTATTTATAAATATATTTTGAGTGGTTTGTTCATTATCAGTCACAGCATGACAGAGGATCTTATTTTATTTTTGACTATATTGTTTTCAGATTGTTGGGAGTGATAAAAAGACAAATCCAAAATCCCCAGTGTAAAAACCTTTGAGTCTTTCTCTTGAAATATTTGGAAATTAACACGTAGTTCCTAAGATAATGTCTTATTTGCGTTTTTTAATATTTTGTGTTGACGTTTCATATATATTAGTTAGAATTTGACACATCATTCACTCATTGAACATGTGTAAGAAAAGTTTTTGGAACTATTAGTGGGTGTGTAATAATTACCTTTAATACCTGATGTATTTAAAAAGATTTAGATTTGATTCTTTGAGTGGTTTTTACCTGTCGTAGCAGTTGACGTCGTCTAACCAGCAGCCCTGCTTGACGACCTCCACGGTGCCGGAGACGTTCTTCCACGTGGCGAAGCAGTGCCGCCGCTTGTCTTTCTCGCCGAAGCAGGGCTCGATGCCGCTGTGGTTGGTGCGCTCCTTCTCCCAGCTTGAGTTGTAGTACGTGCACTCCTGAGTCTCCGAGCGTCCCAGGATGGCACCTGGAGAAGAAGAGGAGGAGGCTGTTAGTTCATTTCTCTTTGACATTTCAAACAGAGAGTGTTTAGTAGAGAAAGAATCGGTGATTTGTAGACTAATCCTGGACGGAAATAACGATTAGTCTATCAAATACTTCGCCAGATAACCAACAAAAAACCCCACAAGTCATTTCTCAATCTGGGGATTTACAAGCCACCGTGGCTGGGAGTCATTTCCCTGCTTTGTCATTGTCAAAGGAGTTAATTTAGTTTTGTATCAATAAATCGGTGGAAGGACGTTTCTTTACAGCCTCAAAGTATAAGATAGTGAAGTTGTAAAACATTTAGTAATAATAAAATGTACTTCCCAAGTGCTTTCGAGTCAATACACTAATCAAAAATAAAAGCTTTTTACAGATGAACAATAAAAAGCAGCCAGGCATGAGACACATGAGCAAAGCAGAGAATTCAAAACCCTCTTCGCAAACACAATCGACTTCCCTCGCCGCCAAAATAAAGGCGACTCTGATTTCCTGCAGATGAACACAGGCAGCAGGTTTTGGCAAACTGATATCCAGGGAAAGGACTGTGTGACAGCTCGTCAGTTTAGCTCCGCTGCTGCTTCCTCTCATCACCTGTCAGAGAATTAGTCCAGTTTAGACTGCTGACGAGACAGAGGAGATTCTGACTGATCGCTTGGTTTATGCTCCTTAAAAAAGACGCAACACAAGGTTTTTACTCGTCATTAATGGAATCATCCATCTCACACATCAAGTGCTCAATGCCTCACAATATTTCAGCTCTTTACCCGAGAAATCAGCGTATTATTGTAACAGTTTTCATCGTGGTGGTATTCTATCCATTTCCCTGTGACATTTATGCACAATTCACATATTTAACAGTGAACTTACTCGGCCCTGTTGTGAGAATGTGACTCAACTGTTTGTGTGAAAGTCAGGTTATCATCCCCCGGAGGAGGTAACACAGTGTGCGAGTGTTTCAAATATTTAAGAACATCCTCAAGCTGCTGATGCAAGTCAAAAGATTTTTTGCAAAATCATGCAACATGTCATGTCATGTTTTTTTCTGTTCAGTAAATGTTACTCAATGCTGGTCCAGTATGTTGAATCCACGTTGAGTATGAGAAGTTTCCTGCTGCGAGTGCGTCTGATCACAGAAGCTTCCAGAAACCAGGGCTTGGCTCACGTAATGGAGGTTAACTTTTAGGAAGATCATGTATTTTTCAATAAAATGGCTGTTTAAGTGGAAGCCCCGTGGGCGACATTAACAGATGCAGGAGGAAGAGTGAAAGGACAGTGGGTTTGGGCTACTTCACGGCGCCCCCCCCCCTACCGCTGACGGCATTTTTCTCCCGTCAAATCCATTTTCCCACGAACCCCCCCACCTCCCCAGAAAAAAAATATTTCACACAGCAACAGGTGCAGCTGTGATCGCTGCCAGCATGATAGA
Source organism: Lepturacanthus savala (assembly GCA_030544235.1). Lineage (NCBI taxonomy): Eukaryota > Metazoa > Chordata > Actinopteri > Scombriformes > Trichiuridae > Lepturacanthus > Lepturacanthus savala. The sequence continues at coordinate 3,130,805 of CM060475.1, forward strand.
GAAGCACAAGACTAAAGCAGAGAAAGGGAGAAGAATAGAAAAGATTGGAAAAGAATGGGCCGTGTTGATGAATGAAAGCTCATGGCGCATCAAGAAAGGCACAAGTAAAAAAACATAGAGACATAATTTGCGTGTTAGACGACAAACAGACGTAAATAAAATTACGGAGCTGCTTTCAAACGCCAGTAAACGGAGAAATGAGAATGTGCCCAAACGTGTACATCTGCATATTAACACCACAGAGAGCACGACATCAGCAGTGGTTTCAGAATGACTTTGATGCAATCAGATCACTTTTAGAGATTTGTTTCATTGGTGTTTAGTCAAATCACAACTTGTTATCAATGATTTTGTCTGCTACTGTATCAAAACAAAAAACTAAATGTCAGAATTGAGTGACAAATGTTGATGAACAGCTGTCAAAACTATGAAATGTATGTATGTCAGGTAGAGCTGCAATAATAAGTCAATAATCAATTCAATCAAACATTCATTATAACCTAAAATACCACTGGAATGTACAACTGAACATCTTCAACACAAACTAGAAACTTATGAAAGACCAGTAGAACTTAAAGACTAAAAGAACCTGCCAACTATTACTCTAATCACCATCTATTTTATTAATCAATTAAAGTTATTTTTAAGAAGAAAATGTCAAAATCCTCTGGTTCTGGTTTCTTTAGTCTTCTCTAATAATAAACTGATGATCTTTGGGTTCTGGACTTTTACATTTTATGTTAAATCTTCAGCTTTAGGAAACACTGATCAACATTATAAACATTTTATAAACCAAACAAGTAATGCATTAATCATTTCATTAGTTGCAGCCCTAATGTCACGTTAAAAAATGAGATATAACGATAAGGAATCTGTCTGAAAACTGTAAAATCAGTGTTTTGTTGAGCGGATCCATTATATGTGTTGTATATTTCTTCTTTCTATTCTTCCTGAGCAGGTGATGAATGCGTCGCCCCCTCCGCCGGCCCTCGCGGGAGCCAGAGGCGCTAATGACGGGGAGGTACGGCGAGGTAAAGCGGAAGGTTAACTCATTAGCCGCTCCTGATGTAACAGCATTAGCTGTGCTAGGGCCGATCCCCGCGGACGTTATGTGGAGGTGCTCACCACATGTTTTTCCCATGTTACAGTGAATGCAGCAGCAGGATGAGCCGCAGTTCCTGCATCAACTTCATTACACGCGAGCAATAGCAATGAGTGCTGCTGCTGCACATAAGACAGGTGGAAACAATATTTCTGCTGCTGGAGAAAGCAACAAAATGGAGCCAGAGGCGACGACTGATAATCTGGATTTATTTAGATTTGAGATTGTTTCTCAGACTCGTAGGAGACTTTAAGTGTCAGGAACAGGATTTATGCAGGAATCCTGAAGTTAATTAAGAGCTTCTCAAAATATTTTAAGACCTTTCGAGTCACCGCTTCAAGCAGTAATCAGCAACACATCTTTAACCTTTAATGGAAAAATCATTGAAAAAAGGGTCAATAGTGAGATCATGATGATTAAGACAATATTAGTTAACTTTGGAAACATCATGTATTTAAAGATTTTTGTTTTACTTTGTCTTTTTAACAGTGGCTTTCCTTTAAATAGCATCATCTTAAACCTCTAAAACCAGAACCCTTTAAGCTTCCTCAAAAACTCTCCAGAAACTAAGCTGATGAGTAATTAACAATTATTCATCAACTTTAGAAACATCATGTATTTAACAATTTTTTGTTTACTTGGTCTTTTTAACAGTGGACTTCCTTGAAATATAATTAACAACAAATAAATATAAACCAAGATTCTCTTAGCATCATCCTAAACCTAGAAAACCTTCTCCAGGACCCCTAAACCATCCAAAAACATGGAAAACCAATTACTCAAACATCATATATTTGACTTGTTTTTCTTTACTTTGTCTTTATCTACCATTCTCTTAAACCTTTAACACCTACTCCAGGACCCCTTCAACTTCTTTAAAACCTCTAAAACTGTCTCTAGATCTTAAGAGCAAATTAAATCAAAGTTAGTATTAATTTATATCTTAGCTCACAGCATGTCACACTCTTTGGATAATACTTTTTAAGGTCAAGTTGACGCCCTGGAGAAGCTTTGCTTCACCTTAGAATATGAGAAGAGCCGGTTTCACATTCACCATCTGAGCTCCACTAAATCAAAGGAAAACACCCAAACAAAAATGAGAAATATATATACGAAACTTCACCTTACGCAAATTGAAAGTAAATCTGAAAAACACAACCAAAAGTCCAAGTTGCCTTTGTTCCTCAGCCAAGGCGAGCTGCAACACCTCAACAGCTCTATTGATAACGCCTCCATTCAGGTATTATGCTGTATGAGAAAGAGCCGCGAGCCCATGTGAACTGCAAATACAGCGGCGCGTTGTAAATACGGCCGTTAAGAGCTCAAATCAATCACCTCTCTGAAATGAGGCGACAGCGAGGTGCCACGTCGCCTATAGCGGCGGCGTGTACCAAAGGTGGGCAAAGGGAGCTGCCCGGCTGTATGGCGGATGTGAATGATATAAAGCAGAGAAATCAATCTTCTTCTGCTGCCCGAGCCCCAGCTCAGAGTTCACTAAAGCGGATAATGTCAGTGAGTGCAGCGCCTACACGAGTGACTGTGCAGGGACACACAGTGCAGTGTAACGGCAGAAATGAGTCCATGCGCCCTCAAACACAGCCGTGATTTCTCTCCACAAACAAGACGTGTTTGAGGTTTCTCGTCGTGTGAGGAAATGTTTCTCCTCCATCAGTTATTAATGACATGTGACCATACCAAACAAGGATGGAGCGTTTCTTATCTTCCTGAAAATAACCAAGTAACACTTGATGAAACAGTTTTTTTTTCTCGTTAATGGCTGCTGATCAGTCTGTTGAACCTCTCAAACAGGTGTAATTGGTTGACAGTTAAAGTGGTGCTTAACCCGTTGAATCCCTCTCAGGCTTAATTCTGACACAACAATGGCGCTGCATGGGAGAAAAGAGAATCATTTCATTGCATGGAAAAGGACAAATGCACAAGAGGATTAACGAATGTGATACAGAAATAAAAAAAAAAGATGGAAGGAAACGCCAGGTCTTCTGTGACACGGAAAAGGTGGAACAAAGAGGTGGAACGCAGGTTGTTGTTGTTGTGGATCATGAATTCTGAAGATTAATTGCAAAAAATTGCAAAATTGCTCTTCCCCATACATACACCGGGGTTGTCGGGTACTTTTTCATCATCACAATGACCCTAAACATTCCTCCAAGGCCATGGGTTTGTGTACTCATTTATGCTATGTACCACACAAAGGGCTTCCCATCCACATGCACAAATCCAAGGCAATAAAGAGAGAAGCCTCTTTGTCTCCCAGATATTTCACGTGTGGCAATGTTGAACATGAGTGGCACAGGAGAGAAAGATGGGAGGAAGGTTGGGGCGGCGGCAGTGAGTTTTCTCAGAAATTATGCTCGTTATATATGTTTAATTAAAAAGGAAAATGTCACAGAGTGTCTCGATAAAATAAATGAATACCAGATAAACAAAAGAGGTAAAAGAAAAGCAAAGAAAGACGGAGGGGAGACAAATGTCTGGTCTGGTTAATTGATAATAATGGCTGATTGTGAGACTGTGCGGGGAAGGTTGTGTCATGCTGTGTTAGACGGCAAATAAGAACATTAACAAACATATGGAGTTCACTGCACGCAGACCTGCAGCACTGTGAGGCCACGCCAACAATAAACTCAATAGATTCTTTTATGATGTTTAATTTATGGTCCCCCCTCAAAAAAAAGAGGAAAAAAAGAAAAGCTTTGTCTGTCCGTGGCTTCGTCTGGGTGAATATTTGCTCTCAAGTTCAATCAGTCAAATCACCGCAGCACCTTACGGACGGCGCGTTGTTTTTTGGGGTTTTTTTTTCACCCGACACAAGACGCTGTCGTCTCCCAGATGAGAAATGACCACATTGAGTTTTACAGAGGCTCCTTTCTCTCCTCCAGTCATACAAGAGATTCATCAAGGTTAACCGCGACCTACTTTAGTTACGGACATTTCAGCAAACGTCTAAACACCCGACCCACTTCTCGATCCACTGGGGCTTCTTTAGAAAAACTGCTTCCCACCCCCAAAACACCCCCCACCCCTCACCGGCTGCCTCTGAAAATTCACTAAATTTGTACATTTAGGGGCATTTAGCTGATGCTCTTATCCACAGTGATTAAAGCTCTCAGCTCCTATAGCGCCGAACAAAAGAAATAAACTGTAAGATGATCAGTTAAGGCTATCAGACAGGATTTTAAAGAACAATTAGACTAAGGAGAGGGGATACGATTCATCAGAGAGAGTGTAATATGAAGATGGAGAAGATGGTGAACTTGGAAGAGATGCTGCGACTGGAGGAGATTACTGATTATCTGCAGCCGGCTCTGAAAATTAAATCTTGTGTCTGGCCGGGCCGAGGGGTCACGTAAGTAGAGGTGGAGGCGATGCAGAGGAGGAACCTGAATGCGGAGGTCCTGATGCCGAGAGCAGGGAGAAAAGCAGAGGATGATGCTTTGCTCTATTGAGAGCAGGATGCTGCTGTAATAGAACCTGAAGGCTGACAAACAGCCAACTTGCTGCTGCTGGCCTCAAGTTCACCAGACGCTTAAAAAGAAAAAAGAAAACATCTTCAGGCCTGTGATGTGCTGAAAGCAAAATCCCTGCAACACCACACAAAAAACTAAATCTCACAGAGGAAAGACCATACACAAAATGAACTAATACTATTTTTCTACTTTTCCTTCTTATTCTTTGTTAATCCCAAAATGCAAACACCAGGCTTGAGTAGATCTGTAACACTGATATACTATATTTTGTGTTTCTCTTGTCATGATCTAACTATTAAAATGCTGCAATAAAACAACATGAAAAATCATCAGATACCTAGAGACTCGTAGGAGCATACACCGATACAACTGCTGATAAAAACTGCTGATAAGAATTTAATTATTTTATGGACATTTGAGGATTGAAGTTTATGGTTTTGCTTTGCTGTGTGATAATTAAAAAACTCTGCAGTTGGAAGTAATGACAGATGTTTATATTTCACCAAAAGGAAAAGAAGAAAAGAATGGAAAATGTTCTGTTTTAAACAATCTTCTTGATCATTTGAGTATAGATTTCTGAGATTACAGGGTGCGCCTGAATGCACCGTGTAGTTTCACAGACTTGTTGCTTAAAGTGAAGCAGAAGAGGGAAATAAAATGGTATATTTTTAACAGAAGGGTATTATGATACCTTTCTTGTACCAGTATTCTGTGACTCTAAAGAGTTTAAGCGTTTCCTTTAAGGAGTCAAGTAATAGCAGAAATGACCTGCAACCTCTCACCCGCCCACTTTGATGTTTAACACGAGCCAGACTTCCAACGAGGAAACTAAAAATCACAAGGGAGAGCCGTCGCAGATCCTGTGTCCTGGCACACATGTTTTTATTAGCAACAAGGTAGAAAGCGATGCAGCAGAGATGGTTCTGGTCTGATCTGCGGCCAGGACCAGGGAGGTGCATGCTGGGTGGGAAATGACCACCAACCACCTGCCAAATGTTGGAGAAATTTCGACTAAGCCGCTTTTGGCAGGAGGCCAGCCGAACGCTCGGAGGGTTTTTGTTCCTCTGCTCCAAAGCCCAAACTGGCTGGTGAATCAGATAAAGTATCTGATTAATTTAAGAGTCCTTTCTCACAGCAGCGCTAACTGTAAGCAAAGGAAAAACCTGCGTTGGCTTTTTCTTTCTGTCACATGGGATCTAACGCCTTCACTGACGGGTGATTTCAGGGTCGAAACACTTCACTTGGCTGAGAAAAAAAAGCTTGTAGAAATTAAAAAAAGGGAGAACAACATTACAGGTGAGTGCATTATTGGCCAATAATGTGACATTTCAGGCTCAGGAACAGCCCATCAGGCCCGATTTGCCTGACAACTGCTGAGGAGTACAGGAACTAATATCCAATTTCCTCTGTGTGGCTGGTCACAGAGGCAGGCTGTGCTGTGCTCTGTAGCCTCATAATGAAGTGGCATTTTGGCGGGCTGGGCCTGCACTCGGCACTGCGTGCACCGAAGTAGGTAAACAACTCATTCATCAAGGCTTTTTTTGTGTGCCTGCCAGCAACGGGGATTGTTCGTTATGATGGAATTTGTTCTAAGGATCAACTTATCATCTGCATCCGGGGCAGAGATGGAGTAGATTTGCGGTGTGATGTATGGGTTGTTCAGGGCGCTGTTTTTTTTTGTGCAGGAATATGTGCGGCCGGCGTTAAAAAAACAAACGTGAGTGATGATTTTTGAATAGTGTGGGATAAAGAAGTTTAGGCTGAGGGCAGAGGTCAAAGCGCTGTCTGCAGAGCCTCCTAGCTCGACCGCTTTGCTTGTTGTTGCTGCTGATGCAATTTGACTCTCCTCCCCCACATTACTGACTCAAGAACACAACCAAATACAGCTTTTGCATGTGTGAATAGCTGCAAACATTTAGGATAAAAAGTCTTGATCTTAGTAGTAACAACTCTGAGTACAAACACACTCTGATAACTTCTAAATTCTACAGAAATCCTGCAACTTTTCTGCACCACTTCTCTCAACTATAAGGTGGTAGAACAGCTGAAGAAGAGGTAAAATCATCTAAGTCTATATCTATATGGGTATATTCTACTAAAAAGGTCCAATAAAGCTGCACAAAACAACAGTGTCCATGTTTACTTCGAAAGGAATAATCCAATTGGCTGATTATTCAAGATAAGACTTCTTTGATATTCTGTTCATGTCCCTATTTACATGTCACAGATAATTTGAGTCATCACTTGCAGAATTTTACAGCAACAAAACCCGAAACCTTACCCATTATACAGTATTACAGACTCACTATAATCAGCAGTCACATGCAATTTATACAATGGTATCTAATTGTCAGAGTTGCATTACCATTATTTTTCAAATGTCTCTACTTCGAAATGCTTTTTATTGTCAGTGTAGCAACACTTTACTATTTTTAAACTTTCTGACATGAAAGGCCTAATATTAATGTGATAGCCCATTATGCTTTGTGCTCCCATATATAATAATAACGTTAACGCGTGATTTATAAAGCGGTTCATACTTCTCAAAAAAAAGGACATGTCACAAAAGCGATACTGAAAATGTCAGAAAACCTTCGTACAAAGGGGATGTTGGAATAGCCGGTGGACCCTTCGTTTGGCATGATTTCATTTTCAAAAACTGGAGAATTAAAATGCAAAGTGTAAACTGTGTTTGAGTTGAGGTTATCAAGTTTTCCAGGTGATCAACAGGTGGATGCACAGACATTTAGAATCTCAGCATGAGAACTAACCTGAAGAAAACGCTTTGAAAGGTTCAATGCACACAACAATGTGTAATACTAGAATATGAAATATCAGTTTCTGATTTAAAAACGTATATTTGAATGATAGATAAGGCCTATAATTTCCCAGGATTCATGGGAAATGGGTCGTCTTACCCCAGGATGTGATAAACATGAAACCCTAGTCACAGTGCAATGAAGACGCTTACATGTCTACAATAATCTGAATAAGACTGAAATTTTCCATGTTTAATCCGATTATGGTTTACTCCGCCTACGACCTTAAAGATAATTGAAAAAGGCTGTTTTCATGGGAGTGTTTTCAGTATTGTCTTAATCAGGTTACAATACAATTATTTCTCTCCATGTAAATGTGACGATTTTCACAATTTGTATTAATCAATATTGTCCTGGAAGATTGTGTTTAAAAAAAAAAAAAAAAGCTAGAAATCACAAATAAATCTGACCTCTCTTTTTCCACCAGTGTAATCAATCTGTTCTTCCCTGACTGGAAATCGTGGGCGCTGCTGGTTAGAAATGCAGCCCACCACTTGCCTTAAGGGCAGCTCCTGGCCAGCTTGGATAAAGATTTTTACACCATTTATAGCTGGTTGAGTATCACAGGCGTCAGGCTCCAGACACTGCACAGGAGACCACCTGCCCCACGGCGAGGTTACCACCTGAGTGAATATCAGGCTTTATTGTAGATCCCTGCAGTACAAAGTCTGATATGCAGATAGCCTCAGCACTTAATCAGTATTTCTGTGATGAGATGGAACTTTATCGTCCTCAAGTATCTGATGGTTGTAAATCATGAAAAAAATAGATTATAGGAGGGATGCAGAGAAAAAGATAAGAGCACAGATGAGACAAATGAGCTCTGTTCTTTAGATTAAATTTACTTTAGAGGAAAAAGTGGCACATTTATATAATCACTTTATTCCATATTTTCTCCAGCAGCAGCAGCAGTGGCGGCGGTGGCGGCAGCAGCGGTAACCTTGTTGCTGTGGCTGCTGAATGAATACATAGTGCAGAAGAGTCTGGTCTGTGCATAGACGCTCACAGCCAGCCACGTCTTACAGTGGACAGTAATGTTTTAGGGCGGCGAGGGTCTTAGCCGGAGTGCTACATTAACGCTCAATCAGACGGTGCCGTGACATGGCGGGGGTGGTCAGGTTGGCCTCGGGTGAGCCGGTCACAAAGACAGCACTCTTTCCATGGCCGGGAGGAGGGGGACGTAGCGAGGGAGGGGGGGGTGGGAGTGCATTAAAAAACCACCGCACTCAGCAACTGAATCCAATCCCTTTAATCCTCGCTGGTATGCGAGAGCAACAAACGCCCACTCGGTCTCCCCGCCTCAATTAGCGTTGATGGGGCCCGGGTTTTGCCGGACAGGTCAGGAAAGCGACTCTCTCTCTCTTTTTCCCCCCGCCGCCGCGGACCGGCTCCACCGTTTGCACAGGGATCACATACCAGCGTAACCCTGTGTGCCTCGTGCGTAATGGGCTGCAGTCGGCCCACTGCTGCATACCGTACATTCTTTACAGGACGAGCAATTTAAAAGGTCTCGTTATCTCTCGCAGGGTACTGTAGAAGGATCTGCAACCCCCACCCCCCCAACACACACTCTCACTCTCTCTCACACCCCTTTCGAGCTCAAATTGTTTGGATTTATTTGAAGGGCGTGTTAAGTGCCACTTGGGCTTTAAAGCTGAACTGTGTATGTATTGAATTTGTAGTGATATTGCAATATCAGAGAGCCTGCAGTAAGATGGTCATTTCAATTCATTTTTACAAAACAAGCAATCAATGAGTGAGGGATGGAGAGGGAGGGAGGCACAGAGAGATGGAGCCATATATATATATATATATATATATGAGAGCAGATTGGTCCTTTGTGAGTCCACTTCAGTGAGAGATTTCCCATAATCCACTGCTGTAAAGCCTCTGATACCACAAATAAAAAGCAAACGCGATTCAATACAACGCCGTGTCCCATCTCCTGCCGTTTTGCTCGCGCTTGGAGTGTAAAAAAAAGATGAGAGGACGCGTTGAAGTGCTGCACAGGAACACGCTCTGTGTTCAAGGTTGGAACTTGTGTGGAACGAATGCGCCGCCCCCAATCTGAGTCATCTTGCGTGTTTTCTCTCTCCAAGACGCGGAGTTAAATTGCGTCCACTGTTTGCACTCGCCCGCTTTGCATTTACACAGAGACGACCCCCTCAACCCCCTGTCGCTCTGTCCAATGACCTCGCTGACTCCTGGCTCATCTTTATATTTAGTGTAAACTAATGACACATACTGGTCACAAGGCCCCTCGCAGCCAAAATAAAACACCAACACGTGTGTATTTTTAATTGAGATTATGTTACAGGTGCAGTAAGTGGAAGAATTTGGCTTCGCTGACGCAGAGTAGCCACAATATAGCTGCAGGGTTCCCAGGTTTGTTTATTAATACCAATGACCAGGCGTGCAGAGGTTTGTGTTTTTGGTTCAGAACATTTGGCAAAGGATGTTTGTTTGTGTACGCAACATAACTGTTCAATTACTGTCAATACAGTTTAGTTTAATAAACCACTTTAATTCTAGCATTTGAGCTCCAGTGTTCATTTTATCGGTTAAGACTCCAACTAACAACTCGTCAACATCATTTTATCCCATCAATAGGCTAGCCTGGCTAACACCATCTGTTCATTTGTTCATATTGGAGGCATAGTTTATGAAAGCCCAGAGTGTTTGAGTGCTATGAATGTCAAATGTGTCTGTACATAGCTTATAGCCAATCATATCAAACATAGCTGATGACATACTCGATACCCAATGATGATGAAATAGTTCTAGTGGTAAAAATTACTAATTTTTTAAAAATAAACTTGTGGTGCGCCCTCCCTCACTAAGGGGAAAATTGGGTCCTTGGTGTCCATACTGAATTGTAGATTGAAGTGAATTTGCATGCAAGGAAAGATGGGTATACCCAGGCTATTAATAACCTGTAAACAGTAACCTGCGAAATGTTATTCCCTGTTCTTTACTTTTGGGATTTTGTTCTTTGGAACAGAGAAGTTGTTCAAAAATCTGTCATTTTCTATTTAAACAACTCAGAACCCATGAGAAGATGGCAGAAGCAGAGACGTATTATATATCTACGAGTGTGCTACAACTAAGTGGTTTACTGCCAAAGCATGAAACCAGTGTTTTTACAAGGATGTTTAATTTATTCTTAGCCGTTTACATGAAATTGTATTTAGTTAAAGAGGCGTACTTCCACAGAAGATGGCTACCACGTCCATGCATTGCTCCAATGGACGGCAGTGGCAAAGGTGGCGTTTATATCTATGTAGCACACTCATGGAGGTTTACTTGCCGATTTATCAGGTTTCCATGGTTACCCAGGCTCATGTAGTGTCACTGCTGTCAACACTATTAACATATGCACCGTTATCTGTGTATTTAACCAATACTGAGTCAGCTTTTCGCTCAGGAAACAGAAGGTTGTTTTTCCTTTTCCACCGCAGCACAACTCTTTCAGTAAAAGATGTCAACATTTTTCAAAAATAAAAAACACAAAATGTTCTTTTCTTCTTTTCTTTTCTATGTGCCCTGCTGCATTGACAACACACCCGACCAGGACCCCAAAAACAAAGGTACATGTTGGACCATTTGCTCCCTGTTACACCACCACTACGACAATGACTCAGTGATTACCAGGCAGCGCTGCTGAGATTTCAAAACACTGCTTTCCCGTTAATACTGCTGCATGGGAAGAAAAATTTGTCAAGCTTTCAGAGTTTCATGACTGAACAAATCCCTCCTCTGGCTCACTGGCATTTCCGAAAAAATACAATTGAAGCAGGAGTGTCAAAACATAATTCAGCTACAAAATCCTTATATATTATTTTTCCAGTCTTCTGTGCACATTCATGTTGGATGAGATTTTTCTACCTGTATTTGTTGATTAAAAGGAGACCTGTTGTTTATTAGATGGCGATGCAAAGTGACAGCAACAACAATGGCAAGAAGGTGAGCTCTCAGTGTTAAAAGTGACCCGCAGAGTCCCCGCGAAACCATTACCCTTTAGTGGTTTCCGTGATAAGAGGTTAGCACGACCTTCATGACAGTGAGGAATCTTGGCGCATCGTGGACAAAGATGAAGATGAGGAGGAGGATGGAGGCAGCGTAAAAGAGGCGAGAACCCTCAAGAGAGTCTGAAACAAGAGCATGATGAATGTACAGCTCCCAGTTTTTAATCAAGGATCAAAGCAGGGCCTCTCCGTTTGAGCAGCCAGTCTGTCTAGACTGAAACTCTCCCAAGCACATAAAGCAACATCTGCAGGATGCATTAATTACAGTAAAGGACCATCCTAGTCCTGGTCTGATCTGATCTCCGGAGCACAAACACATCAAGTGGCCTGTGATAAAAACACTCCTTCGCAACAGGAATAGTTCCATGTGAAATATATTTTTAAAATCTGAAAATTGATGTCGGGAGTATTTCAAGAAAAAAAACAAAACAAACAAAAATGCCAGTCTGAATGTTGTCATGCCGACCCCGGACTCACCCCTCCACCCAATCGTTTGTTTTAATTTGAGTCAGTAATGGTAACAGGGGCAATTCATCGACTTCCCATTACGGAGGTGCGCTCGGTCTGCATTTACATTCGAGGCTTTTAGCTGATGCTCTTACACGGCGAGCAGGTTCTGCAGCAGGGACACGCTGACAGGACACGTGTCCAACATGTGACCTTGCAGTTTAACTTAATGGCAGCCACAAGTCTCAAGTACACTCACAGAGTTTGCAGAAACGTGAATGTCTAACATTAACATATGCACAGATTGTTCCCTTAATAAGACAATTAAAACGCTAAAGAACATTTATTCTCTACAAATAATATGGTCTGATTATCATGTAATTATTAACCAAGGCTTCAGTGTCATGCGGAATAATCACTTAGATTAGCGACTGAGCGCTTTCCTTCCATCTTCTTCCTACATCTCTGTTTCTTATACAGAGGTGAAAGCTGCATTAAATGTGTTATTTTAGTCTCCTTCACTTCTTCCACACGTCTGTTAAAGGAGACTCTTTGAACTGTGTGGAGTATATAAGATTTAATGCATCAGATGACCTCATAAAAGTGCACTAAACTGGCTTTCAAATGATTCCCTGTGATTACTCAACCATGGTGGTGCCTTTTTACCGAATTGTCCTGTGTGACAACGTGCAGCCCAGCAGGTTGAAACAAAACCCTGCTGCAGAAGAAAATCCCCTCAATAGCACTGACGATGTTTAGAGGATTCCTAATTGTAGTGAAAGTTTAGATTAGTCACTTGTGGTGACAAGTGTGCTTTAAAAAGGAGCCTGAGGACTTCAAAAACCTGTTAAAGCACCCCTGTGTGATTGCATAATGTTTACATGCGATGGATTTAACGCTGAGCAACACGATCAATGTGATCAACAGATCACTTGGAGTCATTTTCAATGTGGTTCAATGACCAGATAAATTCAGCTGCCACATAAAACAAACTTTCCAAAGGTTATCTGCACTTCTGTTTTTTTGTTATTTTAATGAAGTTGCCCAATTCCCTTTGAAAAAAAAAAAGATGTAAGGGTCAAGGGTAAACTTCCAAGGTCCTTTTTTGGAGTATTTTTTTCCCTTTACCTTCAAAATACTACTTTAAATGCATTATATGTGTTATTATATTGGCATGAACTAGTTAATAATTAATTATTATGAATGATGATGTCATGAAGCACTGTGGAATCATGGGAATTAGGATTATTTCAACGTTCAGGAGGTTTTTACTCCTCAGATTTCTCCTCGCACTGATTAATACAAGGTCAAAACACTGAATGAAGCAATTTTGATAAAAATCTGTTTTTTTCTGACACTGTTCAGGGCTTCTACCCTAATATGAAAGTTTGATCAGCTTGTTACTACTTACAACTTAATATTCCAGATATCAGATCACTAAATGCCTTCATCTGATTAAAGATAGTTAAAAAAATAAGATGTAAAAAGTGGCTTAAATTTGGATAAAAAGTGAATTTATGAGTTTTAGAGGCAGCTGAAATTCTCCGTATTGAACTGACTTGAACTTGACTGTTGGAATATTTCACACAAAAGTTACATAACAGGCCTTTGAAAACACTGCTTTAACAATATGTACAGACATTTTTAAATTGCAGTACATGGCTACAGACTTGCTGCATAGTTTTCAAACATTTATTTGTAATTCTCAAGTTAACTATTATTTAACCAGACAAATCAATAACTTGTACCAACCAAAGGACAGTCTTTATTAAGATACTGTGGAGTCCAATTATTTGCACCTATTTACCGACTGTTTGCCTTTATTTGGATATAAAATGAAATTCAAGCTTTGAAGCTTTTGTAGAATCTTGACAAATTTGTGTTCAAATATAATTAGGTAAGTTTTTTGTTGATGCTTTACACTGCAATGTTAGTTATATTATAATTTTAATGTTATTTAAATTTTCCTTGATGAGGTTTTTAGATAATAGGTTTCTACCTCACCTTTTTTTTACTTTTTATGTTTGATTTTTTTTTTCAATTTCAAAATGTGCAAATAAACTGAACAGAACTGTCATTTTCTCTAAGTCAAAATGCCATGCATGTATAAACAGAGTTCATAATGTAATCAGAGACACTTGCATCAATGAAAAACAAACACACAATAAAATAAACAGCCATGTTGCCTCTTGCAGTGTGTACAGAGCACAAAACACCTGGCCATGAGGCTAAATTTATCAGCCCTGGCTGGTGGAGGTGGGTCCTGATTCCCCCACAGCCACGTTTGGCAACAAGCTGCCTTTGGTCCCCATTTTACCTCCAAACATGAAGTGGTACAGCGCTGTTTTTATGATACTAATGATACACGGCCCTGGAAGGAAGTAGTCTGGCTAGTTGGGCCCAATGGGAAATCCAGGCTACATCTGGCCTTAACAAGTACACCTGTGCTTTTGGAGCCTAATGCATTATGCAGGAGAGCATATTAGAAATAGATAGCGGGGGGGGGGGGGGGGAGGGACAGAGCTGGTAGAAACACAGCAGCAGAAGGGCACAAGACGGTGAGGGAGAATGAATTAGTCACAGGCTAAATGGTTTAAATGTAGTGACAAATTACAAACCGTGTGTAAGTTAAATAACATAAAAGTATATTTCCTACTGAGTTTACACTTGCTGCTTCTATACAAACAACATTATCATATTAATCATTAAAGTAATGATGTTTAACCAGCCACAAGGATGGAAATGCATGATTCATTTTCCTTTTTTGTATTTTTTAATAACTGGCAAATGTGTCACAGATGAGTTTCTCCGGTTCTTGGGCGCATTTTATTTTTAACTACTTACAGAATAAATAACCGGCTCGGCTCATCCAGAGTCAACATCCGCGTTAGTCAGCTATTAGGACAGTTTGTCAAAGTCGTCTGTCTATATTTACATTTACAATTCTAAGAATTAAATGTAAAATGTCCCTATGGGTTCTTGAATGTTGAGCTAAAAACCCCAGAAACACTTATGTCTACTAATGATTAACAGTGTCTGGGAATGTCTTATTTGCTGAGTGAAGCCAAAGGCGCATTCTCCTCCATGTCTGAGCAACAAAAGGTGGATTTCATTGGCCTCAGATGATTAATTGACTATAAGGAACAAGGCATCAATCAATAATGACAAGGGCTGCTAGCTGTTGCCGCAACTTTAAAGGCCAAATCTTTTAATATCCTGCACTTGTTCGCATTTTAAGATATTTAATGTTTTTTTGAAACTTGTGACTCCATCATCATCTCTATAAGAGGCTCAGAGAGGAGAGGTGACTGTAAAACACCAAACCGTGGATCTGGGAGAGATTCAGCCAGTTTCTGGAAAGTCAAGCGATTAATGCAACTGGTAAATGTTAGTTTTCCTCGGTTGAACTGGACAGAACATGCATGAGTTCAGATCCCGTTTCAGAGCTGAAACTGAATCATCAGAACTGTTGTGCTGCTGAGCATTTAAAAAAAAAAACAGAGCCGCTTCATCTTCCTCACCATATTGATGTAACCTTACACTGGTGTGCAAGAAGATCAATGTCGGTGTGAAACTGCTGCAGTGTACAAAACAGGGAGGCTGGATGTGAAGACCGAGCACAAGACTTGAGTTACCCATCTATCAGCCTCAGTGCTGGCTTCATGCAGAAATCTAACCATCCATTTACCTTAAATTACCAGAAAAACGTGACTTCTTTTGCACCAGAGTGTGACCTCTACACCCTGCAGACAGTTGCCCTGTGTTTCATTCACATTGTGTTGAAAGCGGAGGAGAAAGAAGTGTCCTGTTACTTCAACCTTGACCCCTTAACTCCTCAGAACACATGTGAAAAGGCACATATTGCCGCTCGCAACCACATAAGAAACACTGATTATTTTTACCTTGTAGTCACACCACTATGACTTCTCACACTAAATGTCTCCAGCGTGTAATCACCACTAAGTTTCTCTCAGCCTTTTCGCATTATATCTAAGGAGAAGCCCAACATATGTAAGAGGCAGCACCCTAAATATTTACTCATCTGCAGTTCAAGCTCACATGAGATTGAAGGCAAAGGTCACTTTCCATCGCACGACCCGGGTTCAACATCTGGCAGCCACTGCTGCGGTGGAGCCTCATCAGCTACTTGGAAGTTGAAAATGTCACCTTCTAGTTCAGCTGAGTGTTCAAACCAAACCTAAAGCAGCAAAGCTTCACGCGAGAAGGGTGTTCACTATCCTGTCAAACAACCTTGATGCTAATCAAACATGTCAAATATGTGTAACAACACCAAAAAAACTAATTTTATAGGAGAATTGATGAGCAATTTAAGAAATGGACATTACAAACACTAAAATTTAAGTTGCTGGTTGACAAGCTGTGTCCTCCGAAGTCTTTAAAGTTAAATCTCAATTTACTTTGATTTTTTTTTTTGGCATGTTGCTAGTGGCCTCATCAAATAAAGCCACTCTGGGATAAGTGCCCTGCCATTATCAGAGGTTTCTTCTTGCTGTTGTCTTGAGCTGTGCCAATTCAACTTGGATTTCATAGGGGGATTATTATTAAACCTCAAGTAGAAACCATTCATTCACCCACTTGAGTCTGTAATGAACGAGTAGAATAATCATATGCCGCACTGTGTAATGCAGCTGACAGCACCTGGCGTAGACTCCAACCAACCCCCAACCTTTACCGTACTTTAACCTTTCTACTCAAAACATCTCAAGGTTCACTGTTAAAGGACCATTCCTCAACGAGGGATGAGGGTGGTTAGCCGACAAGTCATTTAAAGGTACAACATGTCGTTTCTAGCGGCCTCTAGTGGCAGGATTTGCAACCGTGTAGGAGAACATATGTAGCTGTGAAAAATGAATAAAAAAAGTGTATTTGGTTCATCCACTCTGTGGTACTGTAGAAACATGGCACTGCAAGATGGTGGGCTAATAAAAACACAACAATTCTTAATTCAATTGAATTATATATTAATTAAAAACAGGAATTTGACTATTATATTCCTTTTCCATGGGCCACATTCAGCCTGGACCAGAAAAATCCTTCATGCATAATAACCTGTTGGATAAATAATTACCAATTTCTCATTTCTTTTCATATGAATAAGTACATTCTGAACACTTCCACAAATAATAAACCTTCCATTTACAAATTGGATGATAGTTGAGGAGTGCAATTTCAACAACATTAAATCTAATTTTTTCCAGATTAATTCAGTCAGTCAGGTCAGTGTTGCAATAGAAATGCACAACACATAGTCACATGTATCTATGATGGTTTATTTGCCATCAAGAGTTTGATAGTTGCATCAAATATCATAATCTTTGAGGACTGAAAGGTTCATATAAGCATAATAAAGATTGGATTCATGCTTTGGCAATTTTTTTATTCTAGAAATTATAATACAGTTGAAAGTACTGTGCTAAATTCTGACAGACTGACTAGTCTGAAAGTTTCCGTTTTATAGAAATTGGTTGAAATTCAAGAGTTTATTTGATAGTTTTCACTACATAAGTGTAATCAAACCTTTTAAAAAGGCTCACTGCACATATTAAATGTGAAATCTCCCCAGTCATTCATTGCCATTTACTTCCAAACACGATTAATATGAATGCATTCATTCAGTAATCCAATTTCTGCTTGTATGCGAGAGGAAAAGCCTTTTTCTGTTGTCCTTCACAAAATGAATCTTCAGTCACAAGTCAGACAGACCAACAGATAATACAGAGGCTAACTAGGTTGTTCTCTTATCCACTGACCTTCCAGTCATGTGTTACAGTAAAACATTATACTGCAAATTCAGGCATCACACCACTGGTGTTTACACTTTGATGATCATTTGAGGTCAACTGCCTTGTGATGGACAAAGCAGGACTTTCAATCCAAATCTTCATGGACTCAAACTGCAATAAATCTTCTATTTTTGCAATAAAACACAAAATTAATTACCTTTAAATTGGGTAATTATTCTTTATAGTGGTGTTTAGACTAATATTTATACATGTTGTCTCAAACGGTGAAAAAGCATGCATCTACCATGCTGGTTTTAAATTTTTAAATATGCTCAGAGAGAAAAATAAACCCCTGGATTAACCCTTTCTGCCTCCTTATCAACTCACTGACCCCATTGACATTCATTATGCATCCACCCTTGGGGAAATGAGGGCGTTCGCCAACATGAGGGCTGACAATTGCTTTGCTGCAATGAGGTTTGACCATTACAGTGATATAATACCGACAATATTGACCTTTCGTGCCAATAATACACTTGTTTGTCAATGATCTATAGTAGCTACTTGTCCTGTTTTACAAAAACACACATTTTTTCTTATTTTCTATTACACAACATCACGTAAATATCTAAATACCAAGCCACATTTGTCTAATTACTTACATAACTATATATACTGAAGGTTACAGTGAACACTGTTGTATACTTCCAGCTAATCGAATTAAGCTTAAAAAAATCTACTATTATAATAATATATTGTGATATTGTATTAAATTGAGCAGTGTACTATCATGATTTCACAATCACGCATTACAGTAAAATGATGTATTTATGAGTCATTTTCTGTTAACCCAATTATATCTACATTACTGATCATTACTTATCAAAAATATAAGTTATATCTGCAACATCTATTGACTGGTCAAAAATAATTTGTCCATATATCTCCCTGCAATTCTAACAAAAGAATTGTGATATGATTTTTGATCATTTGCACTAGTATGTTCCACTAGGGGCCCATTGAGGATCCCCTTCAGGTCCAAAGACCCCATCTTGAGCAGCTGCAACAAGCACAATGCACATCCACACGTTTGTATGCACAGATAATGAGGTGGAATGATAGGATGGGATTATTTGCCCACTTCTTCCCATAAGGTGGCATTGCATTCTCCACAGATAACAACCAGCTATATGCATTGCATTCTGCAGAGGTGACAATAAGCATTGCACTGTGAATTCTCCACAGCTGACAATAAGCCATGCGTAACCCTCTCTCCAGCCTCCACACCCACCTGAAGAGCAGGAGATGAGGAAAACGGCGAAGGCCAGTTTGGTGGCGTCTCCCATTTTCCATCCGAATCTGATCCTCTGACTAGAAAGAGAATAAAAAAAAAAAAAAACTAAAAAAAAAAAATTGAATCTTTAAAAAAAAAAAAAATTAAATGTCTTGTTGCTCCAGGGAGCTCTGTCTCTGCAAAAAGGACATCTTATTTTTTAAAAAATATCCAAAAGGTATTACTAGTAAAAAAACAAACAAACAGATTGTTGGTATTTCCAGGTTTTACAGACCAGCAATGGAGGGCGACTTGTTGGCATTAAAGCCCGGGCTGCAGTGCATGTGCCCGGTCTGCAGCAGCATTGTTGGGAACAGATTCACCTGCGGTTGTTGCTGCTGTTATTCTCACAGCAGCAGCAGCAGCGGAGCAGAGAGCCGAGCCACAGCCGGGCAGGGCTCACATCCATCGGACTGGAAATCAAGCGCACTCCGCTCTCCAATCAAAACTTCTCTCCGGGTGCGAGCTCCGTGCGCGGTTTATGCGCTACCGAACCCGTTTAAAGGTGCATTTTGCAGATGTTTTAACGCAACAAGAGAGTTTTGGAGTTGTTATATTCCGTGTGGGAGCTAGTTTGTCCGGTGGCGCTCCAGCGGGGGAAAAACACAGCCGAGTAACGAGGCTCTCTCCGGGGTGTTAGCCCGCTCCAACAAACGGCCCAAACAGCCGTTCTCCCGTCGAAATGACTTGAGTGGAACCGTAGACACACCTTCGTATGTCACAACAAGCGTTAAAGCTGCCGTTAATCCGCCGAGATAACGCAACTGTCGAGTTTAGGACGAGCTGGCTTTTTTCCCAAAGTCCGCCTCTGCCTCCTCGCCTCTGGTCGGGACAAATTTTTCAAGATGGCGTAATTGACCCGCGTCAAGCTAACCGACCCGTCCCACGGCGCTTCCGGTGAATTATTTCAGAATAAAAGCTTTCATTGGGGTTTTTTTTGGAAATTGTTTATTGTTTTTGCAAGAACAGATAAACATCATTTTGGAAAAGAGTTTAATTTTTGATATTTTGTTATATCTCCTTGGTTAAAGATCTGAACATTGGTTTGACTGATATAATCTACACACAATAATAAATTGATTTTTTAAAGATTTCTAATAATGGAGTTTCAAATGAACTCTTCTATTGTTCTAGCTCTTATTCTGTATTGTAAAGTGTCTTTGAGCACTGGGAAAAGTGGTATATAAATCTATTCATATTAATATTATTATTATTATATTAATCCACCAAGAGGCAAGTATTATCAATTATTTTTTCAACAAATTTTAATTTGACTATTGTTAATCATTACTTTTTTTGCACAATTCAGTTTTTTTTTTTTACATTGTGTATTTATTGTGTTTTTAACTCTGTACCATCCTTGAGTGCCAGAAAGGAGCCTTTAAATAAAATATTCATTCATTCATTCATCTTCTATACCAGCTTATTGCTCATTAGGGTCGCGGGGGTCTGCTGGACCCAACGCATTACAGGCAAAAGGCAGAGACACATTCCAGATGGTCACCAACCTATGGGCCATTTAGAGTCTCCAATTAACCTCAGCATGGTTTGGAACCCTGAGAAAACCCACGTGGACATGAGGAGAACATGCAAACTCCACACAGAAAAGTCCCAGACCAAGGTCTTGACAACCTTCAAATAAAATATTATTTATTATTTGTAATAATTATTATTTAAGTGTAATTATCACTGCAATTACACAATGATTATAAAGATGATTTATTGAAAAATCTATTTTCTGTTGTCCTTTACAATAATGAATCTTGACACTGATGCATTCTCCCATTAATCACAAGCTGATGCTTAACTATTTGCCACTGACCTTTCTGTTGTGTGTTACATCCCATTTCGTATTGTATATTCAGGCATTTCACCACGGATGTCCAAACTTTGAGGTCAACTACCTGATGATAGACATTTATTACTTTTTACTTGAATGCACAGTCTGGTTTTATGTGTGTGATTACATTTCTAATTCGGGAGTGAAGTGCAGGTTTACTGTGGCCTTCAGGTCCTTTGAAGTACACAGTGAGCTTCAGTTTGATGAATCATTTAGTCCAGCAGTTTACAATCTTTTCTAACTCATGGCCCACTTGAAATTTCTAAAAATCGCAGCTCACATCCAATGCCATAAACAATAGAGAGGTCAAATAATACGTTGTCACAGCACTTTTTAATAAATGATGGAACATTCAGGAACTGGGTTAGTATCTGGGGAAGAAGCTGCAGAGGTAGTGGCTGGTTCTGGTTGTGGCAGCTCTCAGCCTGAGTTTCAGACACTGATTTCCCTGTATTTATCTACACTGCTTTACTGTATATTATAATTATTATCAAAGTAATAAAGGCCATGTCAAGCCTGTTTTTCACAATTAACATTATATATAATATAACTGTCTGGACAGTAGGTCTGGTATAGTTTTCATTTCTTTCTATATCTAAGGTCCTGTGTCGACATCTAAATGTATTTTAGTATAATCTATACATATATTATAATCTACTTTATTATTTTACTTCATATATATTCAATAGGATCATGGTACATGACATTTGAATCCGAACACACATAGCACATATATGTTACGACTATTTCATCATTTGTGTTCGTTGTTTAACAATTATTTTCTTTAATTTTGAAGGTAAAAAAGTTAAACTTCCGGTACCAGTCAGGCTCACTGTAGTGAGCTTGATGCAACAGTTTTACGAGCTAGGGATTGTTTTTGTTCGGTGAAGGCTGCTCGTTTTCTATTCCGGCGTTCGCCGTTTGCACCAACAGCGGGGCGGCCAGACATAATGAGTCATCTTTTCAAAATAAGAAATAATTAAAATAAACAACATGCACTGTTATCACGTGCGTGCTATTTGCACATTGAAGGTTACTGTAGGGTTCAATCTGTGCACTGTATTAGTAAGAAACATACACTAAATATATACCGCCATACATCCCAAACACTGCCCCATAGCCAATTATAGAGGTGCTTCACAGCTTCAAACCATAAACATATCCTATTTTAAATCAACTGTCTGTCCATAACATATAGCCTGTCACTCCATGTAGGTCGACACCAATTGCACCTACATATAGCCTCATGCTGCGGTATGTGCTACTATACAGTCACATATCGCATTTCAACATGGGTTGGGTGTTCAGTAATAAATGCTGAGAATGCCGTGGAGTACAGATATAGGTTTGGCCCATCCCCAAATCTACGTGACACTAATCTCTGTAATAGCCCGGAGCAGATCTCCAACCATAAGCGCTGCTAAACGATTAGGAGGTCAAAGGTCTCAGGGGATTTCTGTGCCAAGCTGGAAGCTGAGTCACCTGTTCTATATCGGAGTGTTGGCGTTCATCTACAGCAAAACACACAGTTCTGTACATAGCGTAATGGCTGCAGCTCGGGGCTCTAACACTGGCTGGGTGAGGAGTTCAGTTCCTGTACATGTTCTGCCCCTGGCAGCGATTTTTGAACTTTCATCACAAGCGAACCTTCTCCGGAAAGAGCAAACAGTGCTCGGCTCTGTCCTGGAACTGTGGGGGGATGTTTTATCATTTCACAGATCCACCACGGCTGAAAATAATTGCGGGAAATATGAGTAATAAATAGCAGGATACTATATCAGGAAACATATTCATGGTCACCAAAGTTCACTGTGTAATCAGATTATACTGCGTCACAAACAATTAACTAATTAAATTACAGGAATTCAAGGTGACCCTTGCACGAACTCCTTGCTTTAACAATCCTTTGCATGACACCACAAGTGGAGGAACCTGAAAAATATCAAGTATCATGTTTGAATAATCAATGAGGTTATTTGAGATAGGATTAGATGAAAGATTAGACATTATTTGTCAGATCTGAAAGGGAAACCGTCATTTAAAATGAAAAATTTGAGTCATAACACTGTTAATCACACACTTTTGTTTTTGACAACTAAAATAGAATATCTTCTCCCTCCGAGCAAAGTACACAAGCTCCTCTGATTCATTCAGCTCCGGATGTATGTTTGAAAATTTGTTCCGAGGTCACTGGTCACGAGGCACAAATAAACTCATAATAATCTTGCAGTATATTGTAATTAAAGTGCTCTCATGATTTCAGCCAATCACAGCTCTTTTCAGAAAGTGGGGGTGTGGTCTGTTTTTCAGGTGTGATACCAGGAAGTTGATGGTGGAAGCTAGTAGCGACAGGTCGGAAGAAGCCAAAAACACGTTTAATATATTGTTTAGCATTTCAGTTTAAGGCAAGAGACTCACATTCCTAGTGAATCCAATGATTAGGGTTAGAAACATGTTTAAATTGTAAATTTAAATGCAAAAATCTCGTGTGGTTTGAGAGTAAAATCAAGAAGCTGTAGAGCAATAATCACTATTAATGTACAGCTTGAGCTATTAATTAATCACATTTTTTCTCTTCTAAATGTACCTTAAAGGAATATTTTTCAAATTTTTAGACTCTTAACATGTCAGTGGATAAATATGCTTCAGAGAAATAGTCTTAATAATGTCAAAACTCAGTTTTGCCTTTAAACTGCTCAAACCAAACCAGCTTCATTCATATTGACGTGTTAAATTGAACATTTACTGAGTAATATGAGTCCTATTCACACAATGTAGAGTCCAACTAATAAATGCAGTGATACACAACCAGGACTCTGGAAACCAATGGAAGTGTTTCATCTCCTGTTTCCCTGCGTTAGTGATGTTAAAATTAATTTAACTTTAAAAGCTCTAAATATAATTTCTATATTCAGAGTACGGCGAGTACCATACCTTTAAATACACAAACGACACCTGGAGACAACTGCTGGAACATCCTTGTAGCTTTATCTCCTCAACCGGTAAATTTAGCTGCTAACTTCATTTTTCTGTCATATCTAAATGTGATGTAATGTGCAGTGTGTGTTTTGCTAGGTTACTTAGGTAAAGTTATCATGAAAAGTGTTGATTTACTGTGCTACTTTAGTTTAGCCTTATGCTAACTGTAAACAGACTCTCTCCTCTGCTCAAATGGCTGTATTTAATGTTTTCTTTGTCGTTGTAGATGTTAGTGGTCTGCTGGGTTTTTTATGAAATCTGACTTATAGCTGTGTTGTAGTAGCTAGCAGCTAGCAGCTAGCTACTACAACACAGCTAGTTGCTAGCTTGTACTAGCTACTACTTGTACCAGCTTGTGTGTGAGGCAGGTGAGCTTTATTGTACATGTCTATAAATCCTAGATATTTTTCTACAAAATCTCCTCTAAAAACACCGAATTCGATGCAACATATAGGAATTAAGAAAAATATATCATTGAATGAAGCTGTGGAGGAGAAATATGGACATGAGGCAGGATTGGACATCAGCTTTTAGTACATTTTATTAATAATATGTGAGTACTTTTACTTCTGTGACATTTTCAAGTAAGGGCTTTTACTTGTTATTGAGTATTTTTTGAAGACAATATTTCATTTTTTCTTTTCTAAAGGATCTACACTGCAAAGATGAACAATGAAAAATATTTTTTATTTGGTAAAATTAGTCCAGTATTGAGTAGAATTATCTAATTCCGCTTCCTAACTTGGGTCAATTTGGTCTTGTTTCAAGGAAACTAACATACTATATCTATATATATATATATATTGATATAGTATATACTGTATATATAGGTACATATATATGTGTGTGTGTGCTTAAATACAGTTTAAACATTAAAAGCTATTTTAAAGATAATTTTGTGATTTGAACTTGGACTGGTTGGTGCAATCAAAGATGATTTATGTTTTACACACGCACGCACGTACGTATGCACACACACACACACACACACACACACACACACACACACACACACACACACACACACACACACACACACACACACATATGTGTGTGTGTAAGAATAGCAATTTTCTTACAAGGAGGCCTGAGTGGTTGCAGTTTCAGATCATTTTACAGCAATAACAATAAGTCTTATTCCATAACAAAGCTCTGTGAAATGAAAGGAACGTAACACCCATGAGTCAGCAGCATTCAGCCATGACGGAGGGATGACTTGCATTACGCTCCTGTGGAAGAGGCGGGTTGTGTTGTGTGTCTATCTGTCTCCTTTTGAGTGGGGAAGACCTACAGTTCTGGTCCCAGAGATTTACCGCCAGCTAATCCCATTACTCAACTATCAGATGCCAAATCCCCTCTAATGGTATTACACGTGCCAGAATTACGTATGATGATGCTTGCTAATGAGAGCTCAGCAGATATACCTTACTGGAACCAGTGGCCTCTGCGCTCAGAGTATAGCCCCCATGGCTCTGTGGCTTAATGGACTCAGTATTGAGTGTCGAGGGAAGTCAAATTTATCGACAAAGTTCTTTTTTTTTTTAAAAAAGCAGGTTGCTCACAAAGTGCATTGTAGAGCAACAAGGATGTGAATACATCTGAAACGTGGAATTGTTAATAGCTGAGGTTATAGCGGTGTGCATGCAGAGAGCTGCAGGACAACGGCAAGGACAAGTGGACACTTTAAATGCGAGCATGAATGATGAATGGACGGATGGGGTTTCACACACAGCAAATCAGAATATTGCAGCCACGTGGCCTGTTTCTGCAAGGATCTTTATCAAAAGGGCATGCACGCACTTTGAATAGAAAAGAAAAGCAATCACACAAATTTAATTTTGTCACCTCCAGCCTTATTTTATTCATACTTTTCTTAAGAACAGCCTGCGTGTGTTTTCATGAACTAGAACAGAAGCAGCTGCTCAGAATTTAACAAGTCAGTCACTCAGTCATTTTCTAAACCCACTTATTCCTCCGTAGGGTCGCAGGGGTCAGCTGGAGCCAATCCCATTACAGGCGAGAGGCAGGGATACCAGCCTACTACACCATTCACACACACACTCATGCCTACGGGCAATTTAGAGTTTAACAAGTATTATACGTAATTTATCTTATTTTGAAAAGCCAAATGCCTCCAAAAGATGATATTACATATCAGTTTTTTTTTTAATTTATACATGTTTTTTAGGCAATTGAGTTTGTTAATTTGATGTAATTTCGACTTTGTGTTAAGAATTTCCAATATTTAAAGGTCCCAATTCATAGAAAAATAAGACATTATATTCTATCTAGCTGTTATATAAATACTGTCAAGCTCAATTCAAGCCAGGTTCCTAAAACTACAAATATATCT
This sequence comes from Lepturacanthus savala, assembly GCA_030544235.1. Taxonomy (NCBI): domain Eukaryota; kingdom Metazoa; phylum Chordata; class Actinopteri; order Scombriformes; family Trichiuridae; genus Lepturacanthus; species Lepturacanthus savala. The sequence goes on from CM060475.1 coordinate 3,156,935, forward strand.
TCTTATAGTCAAATAAAGCACAGAAATGTATCAAAATAAAAGAAAAGGCCCTTTAAGTAATAAATTGTAGTGTCATTGCCTTTCAAGCGGTATTATGGGATCAAAAGTAATAAGTGCAATTTAATTCTGGCTGAAAATCATGTTCTATTCTTGACCCCTTGTGGTTTAATTCATTGCTTCCCTGCGTTGATGTAGAAGTGCACTTGTGTATATTCGTGATATCGCTGATTTCCAGCCAGGTCTTAATTTTCTCTTCACTCTTCATTTGCTGCTGTAACAGCCTTTTCAAACCTGGCTGCAGAGATTTGTTCCTATTCAGCTACAAGGTCGGCTGCTAAAATCTGTTCAGGTTCGTCCCAACACTGTTGGACTGGTGTTGAGGTCAAGATCTTTCACTCTGAACTGTGGAAAAGCATTTCTTTCCCTCTCTTACTGGCTCTGCAGCTGCTGAGAGTAAGAAACTATTCTGCAAACATTTAAAAAAAGAACTGCGGCGGAGTTGAGCAAAAATAGAATCAAAGTCAACATTTCCCACAGTGTCGATTCCATCAGGCAGCGCTCCAATATCGAACCAACAGCCCCCTCGTGGGCCAGTACGCTGTCGAAATCCTCCGAGATTCTTCAGCCAGAGAGGAAGTCAACATTATTGCTGCTTTGTGCTGCACCGAGAGCGAGATCATCACATCAGAAGCTTGTTTAATTTAACACTTGTGATTAAAAACAATAGTGCCAGCAGGTAGTTCAGCGGCTGGCCAGCGTCGGCTCTATCGATGCACAGCCTCTCCGGCTAAAATCAAAGCTCCTTTTGCTCTTAAGCGCCCAGGAAAATGATTTATACGCCTGCTTTCGACTTGTCGCGATGCCACTCAGGGCGATTTATCTTGTCTTGGCTCTCGCTCTGTGTAGCGGGAGCTGGCCAACCAACCCCCCCCTCTTTCTGTTGTTTCAGCATGAATGATCTTTTCCATTGACAGCTTTGTTCGTCCCTGCAGGCATATCTGCACCTGTAACCAAAGCCTGGTGGATACCGGCCTAATTACTGTTCTCATCTGGCACCCAGCTGCCTTCCTTGTCCTCGCGCGAACCCCTACACAGCAATACCACAGACGAGGAGGCATTAGCGAGTTAAAAATGAGCCTTCATCGCTGCCGCCGTCCCCGCTGCTGCATGAAAACCACATAGCTCTACAGCGGCGGCGGCGTTTCAGAGGCACAGAGAGAATGAGCAGAGGCGGAGTGTTGTTTTGTGGTTTCAAGGTCAGGAGCAACCTTGAAATTAGAAGGAAAGAACACACTAAATCTACAGTTACACCGCCAATCGTTGACAGTTCACACTTATGTCATGCAGGCAGGTATCAGTGTCTTCTTAATCCCTGGCGTGCCTGTAACAGCTACTGTTTTTACACCCAGACATGCAAGAGCTGTCAGCAGCGGCGGAGCCTCCGAACATCAGGAGCCCAGGGTGGACTGCAGGGGGACGAGCTGCACCGCACACAAGGAGAACAGGTTCAGTCTGTGTATGCAACCATAACCTATGCAACCAAACACCTCAACACATCACATGATTTTAGCTCATAAGGTGATCTGAAACATCAGGCATTTCAGTATATTTAGCATGCCTCTAATTAAAATTATTGAGGAAAATAAGTGTAAAATGTCCTCAAAATCGCTTAAAATTGCAAATACAGTTAATTTGAAACGGTGTAAATTCCTTCAGTGTAGAATAAAAATAAATCAAGTAATTGATTGAAATGCACATTTGTTTTAACTTAAATATTCTTACTATGTTTTTAGTAATTAGCTCAAATGTTTTGTGTAAATGCTTCAATTTCCTTAGTAATTCTAACTATTAAATATACATAAATAATGAGGTTACTGTGTATTTAAGATTAATCAAATGTTAATTTGATCAGAATTTATTTTTACATATTAAGTTTAAATGAGTAAACTGAGCTTTTAATCAGAGCATACACATTAAAATCTTAGAAATAAGCTTAAATGAATCACTTAAGTCATTTTCAGGGTATGTGAATCATGTGGGTGCAACCTTCCCTGATTGGATAAAGGTCATACACATAATACTTCCTGGATCTGGTTCTATTGAACCTAGTCTGAAGTAGATGTGCAGGGATGCACATATATAAGCTCAAAAACCTGATTGTGATCCTCTTATTATTTATTTTCATTAATTCTGCTCTGAACTCAATGCCATATGCACTTTTATTAAGGCCTGTGCTGTAGCATTTATATGCAAATCTTGCCCTTTGCCAAGCTGTTATATGAATACTGTACATCTTCTTGTTTTTCCTCCATATTCAAAGCCTCTAAACAGTTGCGTGCAGACAGATCTGCAGAATTTCCTTCTGGTTCGTGCTCCTGTCGCAGACCAGTCGGAGAGTGCAGTCTTTCAAAAAATGGAGTTTGATGCTTTGCGAGTTTCGGATCAGCAGCAAGGTGGAGCGGTGTTTTGTTGAACTGAGCCACCTCTCCTGAAATACTCCTCTTTATTTCCTGCTCAGGGCGAGGTGACGTGCTGCTGACAGCTCTAAATTTAATACTCGGAGGCCCAAAAATATGTGTCGTCATGACCAGGCATGAAAATAAAACCTGCACTAAAGCTGAGGTGGCCCATGCTCCGAGCATGATGCAACGCTTATGCAATCGCACAATGAGACCGTGATATTTGGGGAATGTAACTCAGTACGCCAAAACCGTTTTTAGACGAGCTGTTGCCGACGTTGTGGCGGGCAGCTGTGCTGGAATAAAAGGACCATTTCCAAAAACAATAGAGGAACAAGAGAGAGCGTGTGAAGTGAATTTCAGGGGACGTTAATTGAAAAAGTCTTACGGGCATTCAATCAATATTTGCACCTCTTGTTTAGGCAACAGAATAACTGTTACATTCAGAGTCATTTTCTGCTGTTTCTCAGATGATTAAATTGGAAAAGTAAAGGTTATCCTTTTTCCTAGTGGCTAATAATGTAATCAGAGTGTTTAACAAAGCACCTAAAGGTAAGAGTTGAATATTCAGTTGTATCTGACTGAATCACATTAAAGCATGAAGTAGAATTTTAATGAATTATTCAGAACATGAATGAATGTTTCTTTTCAGATTTTTGTACTTATAAAAAGACAGCGTTGCCTGAATATGTCTGGTTAACCTGAAACCGACTCACAGCAGAGCTGTGAGTCGACTCAGAGCAGGAAAAGCTCTGGTGTTCCAGCGATTATTACGATGCAAAGCAGCAATTAACGATCTGTTTTACAAGTCCAACATCATACCCACACACACACACACACACACACACACACACACACACACACACACACACACACACACACACACACACACTCTCACACAATGGTCTTACCTGGAAGCTACGGAAATGAGAATATGTTCGTAAAACTTTCTTCATGATTGATGTTGTCAGAGGTTTTGTTTTAGTTTTGATAGTTCTTTACTAGTTCTTTAGTTAATTGTTCAGGTTGAGTCATATGAATATTTGTTAAGTTCAGAGCCCTTTTTGATGTTGAGGTTAACAGTAATGAAACCGACAGTGATTTTCTGTAGGAACCAGGAAACAGCTCTTGTGTTAAAAGACTTGACCTCTGACCTCTTCTTGTGCGACTATATCACAATGTCACCTGACTTCCTCCTTTGCGCTGCTGTCACAAGTGACCACTTGTGATTGGATCTCACTTCCCAGCTCCGTGTTTAAACAGACATTGTTTCTGTTGCAAATGCATTGTCGCTTTTACCCGGCGGAAAGCAGCAAAGCACTTCCTGTGCTGGAGAATCCATTGGTTGTTGATGTGGCTTCAATCCTGTCTCAACGAGTATCTGGTGCGTTCACACCAGGACCGAGAGCCGTCTGCCTGTGACTGTGTGTTAGTGCCAGGTGTGAACAGGGCCCATGAGGTTCAATGACCTGTTTGGTCCCACCTCAGCTATTCTTTGCTTATTTTTGTTCTGTGCTGCAGCAGCATTTTCCATAACTGGACGATGTGATGTGACGTGACATTTTCACATATTTAGGTGAGCAGGCAGAGCACAGTTTCCCTCTGATGCCTTCAGTTTTTAAACCGTAGATGCAGCAGAGTTGTACTGTAGTTTGGAATTAAGTTACAAAATAAAAACCTGAATTCTGTCCCCAGAGAAAGCCTCTGAGAAATGTAACTGTGACACTTTAAAGAGGATTCATCCAAGCCTCCAGAGAAGTACTTGTTTGAATGCAAAAATGATGGTATATCTGTGTGTGTGTGTGTCTGTGTGTGTGTGTGTGTACACAGTAGTTGTCTTCACATGAGAAAGTCAGTGAACACGTGTTTACACGCCTAAAAGGGGATGAATTACTGCCTCCTGTTTACGTCCAATCAGACGGTGCGGAGGTCTATTCAAAGTGTCGTCGCTGGCTTAATCCCTCACAGTGTGTGTGTGTTAGTGTGTGTGTGTGTGTGTGTGTCGTAGATAATAGTTCTGGCCTTCCTGAACAGTGTGACAGCACTCAACAGCTGTGGGAAGCTCTGCCAAGAACCTCCTCTCTCTCTATGTCTGTGTTTCTGTCTCTCGCTCTGTTTCTCTGTTTTTCAGTTTTTTTCTTCACGTCTTCATGAACTAAAAAGCAGCTTGTAGCTCTATTCTGTCTCTAAAGCTGTTTACCGTCATGTTTTCACCTAGAACAACAGCAAATAAATGTTTCAACAAATGCCTTCCTGATTCAGATACTGATTCTGCACATTTGCAGCGGTAAGGCATCCTACATGTTTTCAATCTAAAATTTGCAGATTTTTCTGTAGATTTTCAGACCATATTTGACATCTGAGTACACATAACTGACTATTTTCTCTGAACATACAGAATGCATGGTATTATATTACGATCACTTCTCTTTTATCAAGTCTCTTTTATAAATAAGAACTTTTTTTTTTTTTTTAAATCTCTTTTTATTGAACACAAAACAGAGTTACAATCATGTTTGCAGTACAAAGTTTTGTCTTTTTTTTACATTTCTTATTGCAACCCTTCCCTCCCCCCACCCTTCAGAACATCTGTGCGTCTACCCATATTCAAACAGCAATAAAGCATTTGCGAGTCATTTATGTACAGTACATTATATGCATCCTACCCCCCCAAAGATACAATCAATAACAGTGCTATTTGCCATCTTAAAAAACAAAACAAAACAAAACACCAAAAGTAGTAGCGTAGCACTAGGCTACCGCTACAATTATAATGACCATGAATACACTATGTATATTGCTACCATACAGGGGGAAATAGGAATACAAATGGGTTATTTTAATATAAAAGAAAGGATAATAAAAAGAGAGAAAAAAAAACAGTGGCTAACAACATTATTGAACCTACTTTCATTAGGTGTAAGCTATCAGGTCTTACTGTTTTATTCTGAGGGACTCTCAGGAAGTGTCTTGAGTTCTTCAAAATATTTTATTACTGGTTTCCAAGCGCCATAAAAACTGTCAATAGACCCTCTAAGTGTATATTTTATCTTTTCCAATTTAAGATACATCATAAGGTCAGACAACCATACAGAAAGTTTTGGTGGGTAAGAAGATTTCCAGTGTAAAAGAATTTGTCTCCTTGCGATCAATGTTGAAAAAGCTATTATGTCTTTGAACCTTGAGATACCCCTACTATCAAGAGGCACAGTTCCAAAAATCGATGTAAAAATATTAGGCTCACATTCTATTCCCATTATTTCAGATAATGTTTTGTAAACTCCACCCCAAAATGAATTCAAGGAGGGACATGACCAAAACATATGTGTTAAAGTTCCAGGAGCCGTTTGGCATCTATTGCAATTTTCATCCACATTGTCAAATATCTTGGCCAGTCTAGCTTTAGAATAATGCATCCTATGTACAATCTTAAACTGGATTAAGGCTAAACGTGCACAGGATGTTGTCCCATTAATCCTATGCACAGCTTCATCCCAAATACTCTCAGGAATAACTTCACCCATTTCATTATCCCACTTCATTTTTAGTTTCTCCTGGATATCGTCTTCATGAGACATGATTAAGGTGTGAATTCTGGAGATGATTCCCTTTGCATTAGGAGAGAGTGCAAACATGTCATCCAAAACTATGGAATCTGGCTCATTTGGAAAATCTGGTGTATTAGTTCTAACAAAGTGACGAATCTGTAGATACCTAAAATAGTCTGAGTTGTTTAGATTAAATTCAACACGCAGGTCATTGAAACTTGTGAATACCCCTTCCTTATAAAAATCTTTAAATTTAACAAGACCTTGCCTTTTCCATCTCAAGAATGTTGAATCTATATTAGGAGGAATAAACGCCTGATTATGACAAATAGGAGCCTGTATTGAAAACTGAGTTAAACCCATATATTTTCTGAATTGAAGCCAAATTCGTAATGTATGTGTAACTACTGGGTTTGAAGAGTATGATGAGATGGATAGAGGGACACTGGAGGTAACTAATGCTGGGAGTGATGTTGAAAGACATGAATTATTTTCAGCTTCACACCAGACATCCTCTGATGACTGGTACCAGTATACAATTTTCTGACAATTAGCCGCCCAGTAATATATTTGTAAATTTGGCAGGCCCAGGCCACCACTTGTGCGATGTTTTTGGAGGTATTTTTTCTGTATTCTGGGATTTTTACCTGCCCATATAAAGGATGTGATACTCTTATCAATAGACTGAAAAAATGATTTTGGCAAATAAATGGGAAGACACTGGAAAAGATAAAGGAATCTGGGAAGAACGTTCATTTTTATACAATTAATTCTTCCAACTAACGTCAAATTTATGGCTGTCCATCTCTGAAAATCAGACTTCAGTCTATCAACCAGTGGAGTGAAATTTTTTCCAAAGAGCTCTGTGAAAGTAGGAGTGAGATATATCCCCAAATACTTAAACCCATCTCTGGACATAGAAAATGGAATATCAGAATCTTGAAGAGCTTTTGCTTTACCGTTAATAGGGAAACACTCGCTTTTAGTAAAATTCAATTTGTAGCCAGAAAAAACACTAAATGTTTGCAACATATTAACCACATGTGGAACACTATGAATGGGGTCAGATATATACAATAATAGATCATCTGCATAAAGAGACAAGTTATGCATCAGCCCCCCTCTATAAATTCCTGCTATTTCTGGCTTCGACTTAAGTGCAATAGATAGAGGTTCTATAACCAAAGCGAACAAAAGAGGACTAATTGGTGAACCTTGTCGTGTTCCTCTTGACAGTGGGAAAAACTCTGAGTGGTTTCTATTGGTAACCACCGATGCCTTAGGTTTGAAATATAATAGCTCAATCCACTCTATAAAATTAGGCCCAAAATCAAATCTCCTCAAACACTCAAACAGAAAACGCCACTCGACCATATCAAAGGCCATTTTTGCGTCTAAAGATATAACCACCTCCGGTACCGTGTTAGTTGATGGTGTATATAAAACATTTAGGAGACGTCGCACATTAGCAAATGACTGACGTCCTAACATAAAACCTGTTTGGTCCGTGGAAATTATCTCCGGCATAGCTCTTTCCAAGCGGTGTGCAAGCACTTTAGCCAAAATCTTCACATCACAATTAAGAAGTGAAATAGGGCGATATGACCCACAGTCCCTCTCATCCTTTCCTGGTTTTAATAGTAAAATTATAGAGGCCTCTGTTAATGTCCTGGGTAAAGTTTTAGTATTTTTACATTCATTAAACATAACATCTAAGATTGGAATTAATTGCCTGGAGAATTTTTTGAAAAATTCAACTGGGAAGCCATCTGGGCCGGGTGCCTTCCCACTCTGCATTGCACAAATAGCCCTCTTAATTTCGGTGGATGTAATAGGGACCTCTATTTCTGCTCTACTAATCGCATTTATTCTAGGCATATTCAACTTATTAAAAAAATCTGACATGGGTGTATTATCTGAAGGTGCTTCAGATGAATACAGGTTTGAATAAAATTCCTGAAAGGCATGATTTATTTCCACAGGATCTGTTGTGAGATCACCATTTTCCTTCTCAATACATGAGATGTGTTGTTCAGCTGTTTTCCGTTTTAACTGATGAGATAACAGGCGGCCTGATTTTTCCCCATGTTCATACAAAAAGCCCTGTAATTTCAATAGCATCCTCTCAGTTTTTTCAGAAACCACCAATTCGTATTTCGCTTGTAGCTCCAGTCTTTTCTTATACAGTTCTGGACTAGGACACTCTGCATATTGGTTATCTAGTTCCTGAATGTTTTTTACCAAGCTGTCTAACTCCTTACGTCTGTTTTTATTCAACATTGATTTATAAGAGATAATTTTCCCCCTAAGCACCACTTTCAGCGTCTCCCACAACAAAGAAGAAGGAACTTCATCCGTTTCATTAAACTCCAAGAATTCTTCAATGGCTGCTGATATCATTTGGCAAAACTGCTTATCTTTTAAAAGATAAGCATCCAACCTCCAGGGACTATACTCCTGATTTTTATGGGTTAAAGAAAGGTCCAATATTACTGGGGCATGATCGGATTCGACTATAGATGAATATTCAATTTTTTTAACCAAGGGGAGCAACGTATTATCAACAAAGAAGTAGTCAATTCTACTGTACGTATGATGTACATGAGAAAAAAAAGAATAAGTCTTTTTTAGAGGGTAACTAAAGCGCCATGGGTCAGTACATCCTACTTGATTCATAAACAGTGAAAGTTTTTTTGCCATTTTAGACGGTGAGTTAGATTTTGGATTAGAACGATCCAAAGAGGGATTAATAGTACAATTCAAATCCCCTCCAAAAATTAAATGGTGAGAGTTCAGATTTGGAATAGAAGCTATAATTTTGTCCATGAATCTTTCATCGTCCCAATTGGGCGCATATACATTTACCAGTATGACAGGTTTAAAATATAATGTTCCCACTACTATAACAAATCTTCCTTGTGAATCCTCTATTACCTTAGTTAAATGAAAAGGCACTTTTTTATGTACCAGAATAGCAACCCCTCTAGACTTGTGATCAAACTTCGAATGAAATGACTGCCCCACCCATGCCTTCCTTAATCTAAGATGATCTTTTGCTAATAAATGGGTCTCTTGGAGGAAGGCGAGCTGGCATTTTAACATCTTTAAATGAGAAAAGATTCTTGCCCTCTTGACCGGACCATTCATCCCTTTCACGTTCCAACTTATAAACCTGACAGCATCACCTACATCATAATTTTGGCCACTCATAAACTTAGAAATAAAATTGGTAGCTTACACCCATACATAGGCCCATAAAAAAATGACTCACAATAACAATACAGAAAACCCATGACGCACATCCCACACTCCCCTTGAACAACCACCCCCCTAAAACCCATAGCGCGTGAACTACCTATGTTTAAATCCCCAGGGATAAACTGCAGGCTCGCTAGTGACGTTCTACCGGTGACAATAACTAAAAGTTGTGAATTATATCTGCTGCAGTCCCAGCATCCGCCCATATGCGTCAGTGCAACACTGCTACATGTTCAGTGGAAAAAAATCTCAGTGTAATAAAGTCATACATTTTAAACAGACCCAATTTCTTTTTCTTTTTTTTTTTTTGTAGGTCTACCCCAACCATAGTTTAGATACCTTTAGGTCCAAAATTAGGCTATTCATCAGTGTCCTCATGGACTGTGTCGTCGGGTCCTTGCCTTCTGGATCTAATGTGCTTGTTGTAGAATTCTTGTGCACCGTCTGCCGTGTCGAAGAAGTGCTCCTCCCCGCCCCACATCACCTTCAAACGAGCTGGGTACTGCAGACGAAATTTCACCTTGCTCTCCCACAAGGCCTTCTTAACTTTGCTGAAGGTCTTGCGTTTTTTCGCCAGAGAAGGGCTCAGGTCGGGATAAATTCGAAGGCTGGTGCTTTGGAACATAACCTCGTTGTTTCGTGCCCAGTTCAGCGCTGCTTCCTTCTGTGGATATTTCCTAAAGCACACCACGAATGCCCTCGGGGGTACATTAGAATCCGGCTTCGCTTTAACGGAGCGGTGAGCTCTCTCCAACTCGCACGGCTCAGTGAAAACCTCCGAGCCCATAGACTCGGTGAACAGCTCTTCCATGAATTTGACCGGATCTTTACCATTTTCACTGCCTTCAGGAATGTTCAAAATTCTCAAGTTTGATCTGCGCGATCTGTTTTCAAGATCCTCTACCCGATCCAACAAGTCCCTATTAGCTGCTAACAGACCTTCAATCGTTGTTTCGGCCACGGTCAAGCGCTCGAAATTCTCACCGGCTGTAGCTTCCGTCGCCACCAGTCTAGCTTGAAAAGAGTTGACAGTTTCTGTGATACCGTCTATAGCAGTTTGTAGTGGTTTAAGCGACTCTTGGATCAAAGTAGAGATATCCTCTTTCAGAACAGATCTCTGTTTTGCGAGTTCAGCAACAAGTTGAGTCATGGAAACATGATCTTCTGCTGTAGCTTTCTCCGCCGCCATAGCTGCTGAAAGCTTGCTAGCCAGTCTCGTGGAAGAGGAAGTTTGATGCGGTGGTTTCTTACCACTCATTTTAGTCACACCAAGCACCCGAATCTGTTTTCCACAAATGTATATTCCTATCAACACCAAAACTTAGGACAAAAATGACGCTTTAAAATAAATATTTATCAAGTTCACTGGGAGCTCAGCAGAACGTGTCCTACCCCCACAGCGCCATACCGGAAGCCCCATAAATAAGAACTTTGAAAAAAAAATGATTAATGATATTTCACTGTGTCTACAGCCCTGAACCAAAGATGAATGCAGTGAAGATGGATTTTTATGCAGGAAAGATATTTTTTCTGTTAACTACATAACTTTATTCTAGTAGAATATTTTTCAACACTAAACCATCCCAAAAAGCTTTAAACTAACAAGTTTCTTATGATGCACAATGATGCATTAAACTATTCAGTCATCAGTCAGTCATTTTCTATACCTGCTTATTCCTCATTAGGGTCACATGGTCTGCTGGAGCCTATCCCAACGCGTTACGGCGAGAGGCAGGGATACACCCCAGATGGTCGCCAGCCAATCGTGGGGCACACACACCATTCACTCACACACTCACACCTACAGGCAATTTAGAGTCTCCAATTAACCTCAGCATGTTTTTGGACTGTGGGAGGAAGCCGGAGTACCTGGTGAAAACCCACGCAGACACGGGGAGAACATGCAAACTCCACACAGAAAGGTCCCAGACCCAGGACCAAGGAGGTCTTGAACCTGTGACCTTCTTGCTGTGAGGCAACAGCACTAACCCCTCCGCCATCGCATTAAATCATGAATCTCAAACATAGAAAGAAAAACATAACATAAACATTTCCATGTTGAACTGTGCCTGTGTAATACTTTGATATTTAAGTTGCATGTACTCTGCCTGCTGCGGTTCTGTTTCTGCTCCTGATTAACGATAGTGGCATAGTAAGTGCACTTGACATTGACAGAATCAGTCAACTACACTGGAGTGAGTGGAGTGAGTGGATTCAATGGTCTGGACGGAGGCAATAAGTGCTCCCATTTCTTCGGCAATGGTAAAAATCTCTCTCTCTCTCTCTCTCTCTCTCTCTCTCTCTCTCTCTCTCTCTCTATATATATATATATATATATATATATATATATATATATATATATATATATATATATATATATATATATATATGTGTGTGTATGTTTCATTTTGCTGTAAGTAAATTGGTAAATTGTTTGCTTGCAGCTCTGTTCATTTCAGACAATGTACTTTGTATTTTATATGTATAAATAAGTGAGTCGTGAATAATCCGTTGTCATCACGAAGAGGAAGTACTTTACAAGCAAAGCATTACATATGTTCAAGTTTTGGTACTTTGACCATGTTTACTTTCTGTTTAACACAGATATCCAACATTATAACAACAGTATAAAAAGCTTGACGTGTCCACCTTTAAGACTCAACCTAACCCCATACTGTTTCTTTATTTCATCCATTACTGATAATTAGTTTGCGTATCTGCAAACATGGATACAGACACATGTTCAGGAAGAAAGAAGTTTCTTCATGAGTAAAAATAACAAAAGAAAACCACTTTATAGACGAAATATCAGGTTGCAGATGAACACAAGGCTCAAGGAGATTTGGATAAGTTGGAAACTACATGATTGATTACGGTTCAGAAGTTAAAAACCACCAGGGACTGTTTCAGTGTGTCGCCTGAATTGAAATAGTTTTACATCTTTGGAAACAGTTCACACTGACAGTTAATTTATCCCCCGTCTCCTTGAACATGAGCTAAACAGTGTTATTACACTATTCATGTCACAAGGTCCAACAGGAATGTGTGCCTGTACATATTTAACTGACCATGCAGGACATTGTCAGTTTCAACACGACTGTAGAAATAAAAAGCTGCTTTCCAACCTTCATTATGATGAATTGTTTGTCAATATGTTGAAATTCTGCTTACAGTTTCAATGTTTACTGAAAAGTTGCTGTTTATTGCATAATCCTCTTCCTGCACTATTTGTTTCCTAATGAATCCTTTTTTTCTTCCGCTCACTTTCTCCTTCTTTCGCTCTTTCCCTCTCTAGACAAAACATTGCTGTCGTCCTGCAGCAGATGGCTATGCTCTGCCACCCCCTACTCCCACAATGCACTGGGGCCCCATGTGGGCGTAAAACCCAGGCAGAAGCATGGCCACTGCATACACATACACCTGTAGTGATTTATACATGCAATTTACAGATCCATCCTCGCTTTGGTGGATGTTTAAATCACAAGATTGACATTGATTCTGCATGTTTTATGTCCAAAAGTGAAGTTCAGAATGTCTTCTTTTTTAAAGATATGAAAAAACAAATCTGAAAATATATAAAACGGCATAATAGATTGCTTAAAGCCAGCTGGTGCTGGCAAAATATAGGAAGATGAGGAAGGATATAAAGTTTAAAATGTATTTCAAGCAAACATTCACCTGCTCAAAAAGGGGAAGTTGCTTCTTTTCTTAGTTTCACATTGTAAATTGAATCTCTTTTTATTGGACTGTTGCAGATTGCAGGTGTTTCCTTGCAAACTAAAAAAGACTAAGCTCTTCAAAGTAAACAGAAAATATAATCAAAGGATTAATTGTTGCAGTTGCAGCTCCGCTAGTTTCCAGATAATTAGGTGGAGGTACTTTACTGATAAGTCAAACCTCAATGAGCAACGTTTCAAGTAAAGAAGTAATTGTATTTTGAGAGCAAATCTGCAGGCAGCTTCACACTTGATTGCACCTCGATAATGATTGTGGTGTGTTAGAAGGAGCAACTGTACCTTGTTTAGGAACAAAACTCCTCACTTGGCATTTCTCTGTCAGTGTAGGCGGTGAGGGGGGAGGAGGGTTCTCGGTCCAGAGACAGTGACATCAGCGGTGCCTTTGGCGCCACTTATCTCTGCAGGATCTCCCAGCTGCCCTGGCATTTCCTGAAATGGGCCACACACTATCAAACTAAAACAGTCAAGGAACCTTGAGGGAGTTTTTTTAAATGGAAAGCTAGAGGAATCCAAGAAAGTTAATGAGTCATGTTCATTCTTTCTTATACAACTTTCCCCTAATTATTTCATTTTCACGCAACTTGGGCTTAATTCTTTTATTTTCACCGGTGCTTGTTGAGGGTGAAAATGTTGTCATGTAAAACTAAAAACAGACGGTATTCGCCTTGGTTTTTAAGTTCTTAAATTTGACAAAAAACAGATTGTTAAAGTTAAAACATGAAACCAAGCTGCTTCATGTTGATTTTCTCTTACACAACTTGGCTTTAATTCTTTTATTTTCACTGGTGCTTGTTGTGGGTGAGAATCTTGTCACTTAAAACTAAAAAAAACAGACGGTAGTTTAACTCTTCATTTCTTAGGTTCAGCAAAATCGGATTGTTAAAGTTAAATCGTGACATTAAGATGCTTCTATTTTGTGTTGTAGATGATCGTTGATCTGAAAAGACAACAACAAGATACTGGTTTGAACTTCTCTTTCAAACAGTTTTCCTTCTTATCTCCTGTCATGTTTGGAGTGGTCAACCCAAATGCAGCAGCATGCGTGTCTTCGATAGGAGACTGTTTGTATGATTATTTGTATGATGGGAATAATGTTTGCTATTACAACAGCAGCGTCTGCTGTTGTAATAGCAAACATCCACCTTGACCTCCTCCCTAAACACTTTCTTCAGTCTCAGGAGGAAATGTCCTGATTATATCACTCCAGGGTGAGACTAGAAGACGAGATGGTCACTCCGGCATGTCAGATCAGCTGATCGCGGTCCCTCGCATGGCGTCTGTTACTCGTCGGACACGTCGGACGAGTTAAACCTCGGCTGATAACGGCTTCTTGGTGTTCAGGAAGGAAAGGGTTCAGTGAGAGACTTCCGGGTTTCAGGAATGTCAACAACCACAGCGCTGTTTATTGAAAATGATTCAAAATCACTTCATGGAGGTGGATCTGCTGGCATGCTGTGATTTCATCTGCAGCTTAGAAATGTGTTCTTGACCATGGAAACAGTTTGACAAAAGTAAAATTCTGCGTTTTTTGGTGTTGGTATCACTTTAGGGCTTCCGATATTATGCTTTAACATATAATACATTGTAAAATCTGAAGGAAAAATATCCTCACTGCTCAAGGGGGATTTTTTTTTTAACTCTTGACATGTGAGTGGACATTTTTGCCTTTAGGCAAATGTTTTTTTTTTTTGGAACGATGAGAAATAGTCTCAATAATAACCTCAAACCTTAGTTCTGCCTTAAAAATTTAGAAAATATGGGGAAAACAAACCAAACAAGCTTCGGTTGTCATAGTGACCTGTTAAATTTAAATTTAAATTACTGAGTATTATGAGTCTTTCTACTCAGATGAAGATGTTTTGTATATGCTACAATAAGTCCAATATTGAGTAGAATTATCTCATTCCATTTGCAGATAATTTAACTTATTACATGTTTTTCTTGATTATATTCAATTTAATCTTTTTTTTTCTAATGTTAGTCTTGTTTTTTAAACAAGGCCAAAATCAGGAAAAAACATACTTGAAATAAACAAAATTACCTGCCAATGGAATAAGATAATTCGACCTAATATTGGAGTAGTTGTACAAAATACAAGACATTTACATTTGTTAAGATTTAATTTTTTTTCAGTGTATAAACTGATTGATAAAGATGAATGCTTTGACCTTGCTGCTGTAATATTACTGCACTCGTAAACCTGAATGTATAGTCACAACACAGTGAACCCTCTAGTGCAGTGGTGTCAAACATATGGCTCAGAGACCAGATAAAGGCCCGATAAAAGGTCCAATCCTGCATGGATCATGTAATGACTGTACTATGTACTGTAATGTGAATTTCAGAGCTCAAGTGATAAAAAATATACAGTTGATTTGTTAATGGATTCATAAATGGCAGGAAATAACTTCACCTGCTTCTTAAAAAACTAAATATTATTCAGTGATTACATATTTGAATTGTAGGCTGACTAAAAATGGAATAACTGAGGCATCATATTGTTGAAATTCCACTTTTGTCAACTCTTTTTTGTAAATTGAAGGTTATCTGCCGATGGAATAAGATAATTATACCTAATATTGAACTAGGTGTATTAAATACAAGACATTTCTGACTGTGAAATGCTGATTTATACAGATATATATATATATACTGTAAATCTATTACCTTTACATTACCTCATTTACAGTAATGTTACTGTGTTCAACACAGTAAATAGCTGCAGATTTACAGTTCTACAGTGTATAGTTAGTTTGGTCTGGTTTGAATCAGTAGATGAGTTATTAAACTCAACTCAAAGAGTTTGTGCAGTTGTTTTGCTCCACACCTGAGTCTGATTACTAGAATTGCAGCAAGGGTGCAGAATCAGTCTTTTTGGGGCTCTGATCCTGTTTAATCTTGATGTGATAGTCCCTGACAACAGTAATTGAAATCCTCAGGTGCTCAGTGGCTGAGATGCACATTATTCTCTCAGAAACAAGCGAAGTGGAGGAGGCAGAAAGGATGAACACTGCCACAAATTGACTCGATTTGAAGTTATTTGCCTGTTTAAGGAGGTTGTGAGGAAAACAACAAGTTAACTGCTTGTCTTTCTTTTCTGTTTTTTACTTCCTTTGCCTTGTTTACCATCTCACTCCCCGTAATCTTGAATCTACCTAATTATTATTAATGCAACCACTTTAAAGATGATTAATGAATGGACTCTCCCTGTTTATCTCTTCAGTGGCACAAAGACTTTTATTACTTTTATCGTAATTCATCAATCAATTAATACATCCACATGATTTCCATTATTTTCCCTGACAATATTCTTTTCAATCAATAAATCAATCAATTAATCGTAGCACATTTAAAAACAACTTGTCTTTGATCAAAGTGTTGAACATGTAAAATAAAACATATAAAAGAAGCAACAATAGTATTTAAAACAACTTTTTTTATTTACACCCAGTGATAAACTTAAGGAGTTCGAAGGACATAAAGAAGGAACATTGGTGGGTTATTGTAATTTGGTTTTAAAAAAAAATGAACTTTTGAGTGAAAAACATGAACTTTAAATTCAATTTAAGGAGACTCACACACTTCACACATGTTCACACACATCTAGTAATGAACCTTAGCGAGCCAGCTCTGCACAGTAAGACAATTCCAAACCCCTCACACACACACACACGCACGCAGACACACACTCATGCAGCGCTGCCAGCACAGCTTGCCATTAGCCCGGGGTTGGCCGACTCCAGTCGACGTTTCCAATCTCTCACACCATCTGCTCCCACGCCTCGGCGCTAGCGAAAGGAGGAAGAGTGCAGCTTCCTCTTCCTCCTCCTTGTCCTCCCTACGAGGATGGCCATCTTGTGAGGAGGTGTGAAAGCTCTGGGACATGAAAATATTACTGAGAGTAGTGTGTGTAAACTTCTTTAGCGTATGCATAAGCATTTCCTCTGCTTTCTTTTCTTTTTTTTTATGTCGCTCAGTAGACATATCTCCTCATCGGCATGACAACCCTCTAAAAACCAAAGGTAGACAACTCACACAATCCATAAAACACTGAAGACAGGACACTAAAAACAAAGCACCATTAACTTTATACACACTCACAGCTAATATAACATCAATAACATTTGACTTTCATTTTATTCTTCTGGCTGGAAAGTTCACAAGAGCTTTAAAACTGTCTTTATTTATCCGTCACCTGGTTATATGTTTGCAAGGTGGAAAAACAAAACCAAGACTTGAGCTGCAACGATTAGTTGATTAATTGATTCGTTGCCAACTATCACATTAATCTTTAGTTTCTTTAGTCTTCTATAATAGTTAACTGATGATCTTTGGGTTGTGAACTGTTGTTCTGGACAAAAAAAGACATTTCAAGTTGAATCTTTAGCTTTTGAAAACAGCGATCAAGCAAACAACTAATTGATTAATTGTTTTAATAATTGATAGATTAGATAGACTATCAAAATATCATTAATTGCAGCCCTAATTATAACAATAGATGACTTAAATAAATCTATAAGCACAAATTTACTTATTATGAAATTATGAATAAAACAGATGGAACAGACATGGAAGCTATTTTGCTAATCAATTGATCAGTAATGAGTCATTTTGAAGAATAAAATGTCCAAATTCTCTAGTTCCAGCCTCTTAAATCTGATTATTTTCTGGTTTCTTTAGTCTTCTATAATAGTGAACTGATGATCTTTGGGTTGTGGACTGTTGGTCTGGACAAAAAGAGACATGTTAATGAATAGTCATTAGTTGCAGCCCAAATCAATGCATGATTCATTCAGGTTTTGCAAATATAAGTACACTGAAAAAAGAAAATAGTGAATAAGTTGGAGTAACTTCAACCTAACATGAGTGAACTTGAATTTATAATTTTAATTTCAGTGAATTTAATTCATTTAGGGCAATTCAATTACGTAGGTTCACTATTTTCTTTTTCAGTGTAAATAACAGTATCTACATGGATTAAAAGTCGAGGGTCTCAGCGTTCTCCTTCAAGGTTGAGAACAGAGAAATGAGACGGATGCCTTCTGCAGAATATAAAGCAGAGGACTTGATGCATCACGCCAAGAGCTGACAGAAATATCCTTGAATCATGTGTGGTGATATCAGTTCTTTCTCGGCACAGCTCGTTTTCACACGGCTCCACTGACACGGTTTTTAAGTTGCTCTATCAATTTCCCCTCCAGCCCTATTTAAGAATCATTATTTTCCCACAGAAGCGTATTCCTCTAATTTATGAAGTAAGAGCTTTGTGTTTTTTGG
The DNA here is from genome assembly GCA_030544235.1 of Lepturacanthus savala. Taxonomy (NCBI): domain Eukaryota; kingdom Metazoa; phylum Chordata; class Actinopteri; order Scombriformes; family Trichiuridae; genus Lepturacanthus; species Lepturacanthus savala. The sequence continues at coordinate 3,175,214 of CM060475.1, forward strand.
GGAATCGCATCTGCTGATAACTCTGAAATTCCACCTGTCAGCAGCTTATGAAGCCATTTGTTCCATTCTTCATCCTACAAGATGTTTGACTCCTGTCTTCCCCTGTGTTGAAAAATGAATCAGAGCGTATAAGTTGTGGAAGTGATTTTGAAGCACGCTTCAAGGACAATCTCCTTTGTTGTACATCATCATACGATGCTCAAAAGGTGTTTTTTTTCTCACGCGGTGAAGTGCTGTAATTCATTTTCCGCCTTAAATATTCAAACCATGCATCTGAATCTGTGTCCAGCCCTTAATGTGCTTAATTTTGGTGATAGCCAGTCGCCCCCAGGCCAGCTGGGAGTTATAACCCCTCCAGCAGGTCCTCACAGGCAGCCAGGAGGCAGACAAACCAGCTTCTAAATGTGGTCTTCGACTGGCAGTAAATCACACTCTGCTTTTACTTGTTTACAAGTTGTAAAAAGTGGAAATGAAAAAGTGAAGAAAGTAGTTAATTTTCTACTTTTTTGACATCTTGAGGTGGAGTTAACTTTGCCTGGAGGCTAATAGACACAGCGGCGCCTTTGGAGGAAATAGGTTAATCAAAAAAAAAAAGAATTACATTATTTATTCATTTATTTTTCCTAATGCTTTTACCCATGTAGAATTTTAAGGTGAGTATTTCCATGTGATGATACTACAACATAATATTTCACTCCATTCATTTTATATGCAGCTTTAGTTACTTTCAGATGCAGATGTGACTCAATGGATAATACAAAGACATTTTCATGTCTATACGTTGTTAAAGGCAACAAAAATAAACTTCATACACAGTTTAATTTCAATAAATGATCAAATTTCAAAAGGTGAAACAGATTATCAGAACTTTGTTGGTTCTTCTGTTCTCTCCCATTAATCATCTCAGGACCCCTCATGTTTATCTGCTGACCCATTGGAGGGGCCTGAACCTTAGTTTGGGAACCACTGGACAAAAGTAGTTAACTGTATATAAAGTACTTGAAGTACTTTACAGCAATACTTCAATACTTTACTTGCAACTTCATCTACTTATAGTACAGAAGTAACATCATCACTTCAACTACATCAACTCTTAATACTCATATATTATACTGAAATGCTGTTGCTACATCAGCTCATAATAATTATGTACTTTTATTCATGTACTTTTACTTGTAATGGAGTATATTTACATTTATATTTACACTGAGACTTTCTTTTGTCATGATAATGTTGGTAAAAGTCCCCAGTTCAAGATAAATAAACGTTTTTAGTTAATTTCTACATAAAATGTGACTTTACAAATTCATAAACCCTTTATTTCTGATGTGTAAATGAGAAACATCAACACTGCACTTAGTCATTTGTGTTATAATTAGGGTTGTCCTGATCCAATCACGTGATGGGAAATCGGGCAGTTTATCTTTAAACCACAGCATGGTATGGAAGTGCAACGTTTTTATCACGTAGTAGGTTGCAAACACGTAAAAGAAACAGTCTGATACATTACGGTAAATCAAACGTTAGTGCAATCACAATATAGTAACTCTCGAAATAGTGCAAAGCAATAACTCGACGTTGTTCAAATGTTAATGCCCATATTCACGTCCAGGTTCGCGTGCTAGCACTGTTGCCTTCATTCAAATACTGACTGTACAGACACTTCTACTTGCTGCTCTCTGTTTAACAACCCACTGTTCAGGTTTGTCCTCTAATGGCGCTTTTCCACTGCAGAACCGATACGGCACGGCACTACACCATTTAGCTCGGCACTACTCTACACAATTGTGGAACCGGTCCTGTTCCTTTCCCACTGCCAGCAGTTACTAGTCGGGACTAGTTGAAGTGGGTGGAGTTGCCTCGACACTGACACAGAGCAAGGAACGTATAGAAAAGGCGAAGCAAAAGACACTTGAGAAGAAAAGAAAACTTTAGAAAACCATACAGGACTATGAAGCAGAAGATGAGAGGCTAAGAGCTGCAAAGAGACGACGTGAGGGTAAGCTAATGATTGAGTTGGTAGCTTTTTAGTATGTCAGGGATATTCATTTGTTACACTTTTGTTACGAAGGTTGCGAAGTTTGATTCTTCTTCTTCTCGATTCATCCATTTATGCAGCTCTGGTTGCTTCAATGAGGTGTAATTACAGAGTACATTACAAAACACTGAGACTGAAAAAGAAATTCATTCAAAGTAAAAAGGCTTCATTACAAAACACCCTGTTAGCCAGGCCTTAAACACCTCTCAAGGTAAATCCTTTGCTGGTAACATTTGAGTGAAATAGCCTTTAAAGAAAGGCATTTTCTGCCTCTTAGCCCCATCATCACATTGTTTCCACCGAACTTGAAAGTGATTCTTATATTCTTTGTTTCTGAGGGACAAAATGTGACATTTTCCATCAATGTTTTAAGCTGTCGCCATCAAGATGATTCATAGGAGTCAAACCCGACCTTGCCGGATATTATGAGGATGAATAATTGCTTATTTGAAATCCCAACATTATAGAGTCGACTTGGATTGCAGGACTTTAAAAATCCAGAAAAAGCTTCTGATGAACAGAAATCTCAGTTTTTATCCCGTCTGCTGACATCTTCCTCTTCTCCTTATTTTGGATGCAACCAATCTATTAGTATTTGTATTCCACACGCAGACCTCTCCCTCTTTCTCATCACTTTTCTCTCCTCCAACCTCATTTTTCTCTTCTTTTTTTTCCCCACAGCGAGCAGTTTGCTTCTCAATCCATTTTCTCTCTCCCATTTTCATTTGCTCTTTAAGTATTTACCCGTTTTAAAGCCATCTATCAGCCACACATATCCCTCTTTGTGAATAATTTATACGCACAGACCTCTCTTTCTCCTTTTCTCTTTCGATCTAATTTGCCCTATCTTTTTTTTTTTAAATAAATGCAGACATTTCCTCCCTTTTTCTTGCTCTCTTCTTCTTTCAAGTTAATTATTGCTCTTTCTCTGTGGATGTGGATCTCTCTCATGTTTCTGCTTGCTCATTTTTCTTCTTTGTTGATGGATACAGGTTCCATCTCATTTCTCTTTCTTTGCAAACCTGTCTCATTTTCCCCTCTTCCAGGCTCATTTTCTGTCTGTGTTCATAGACGTGCACCTTTATCTCTTATCCTCCATCATTGTCTTTAATAAGACAATGTTCTTGCCATCTTATTTAATTCTTTTTGTGTCCTGATGTTGTCCTTTAATTAGCTTATTCTTCCTTTTTCAATGCAGACGCAACAACCTTTTATCTGCACCAACATGTCATTTTCTGTGAATCATGTTCTAAAAAGTTGCATGACTTTGACTCAGATGCACATATTTATGTATTGCTATTCATATTTTATTTCTGTACCCAAACATCTATACTCAAAATGATTCCTTCCTTCCTTCCTTCCTTCCTTCCTTCCTTCCTTCCTTCCTTCCTTCCTTCCTTCCTTCCTTCCTTCCTTCCTTCCTTCCTTCCTTCCTTCCTTCCTTCCTTCCTTCCTTCCTTCCTTCCTTCCTTCTTTCTTTTCTCTGCCCTTCTTCCTTTTCTTTCCCCTCTTCCTTCCTCAATCCTTGTCTAACTCCTTCCTTCCTTCCTTCCTTCCTTCCTTCCTTCCTTCCTTCCTTCCTTCCTTCCTTCCTTCCTTCCTTCCTTCCTTCCTTCCTTCCTTCCTTCCTTCCTTCCTTCCTTCCTTCCTTCCTTCCTTCCTTCCTTCCTTCCTTCCTACCTTCCTTCCTTCCTTCCTTCCTTCCTTCCTTCCTTCCTTCCTTCCTTCCTTCCTTCCTTCCTTCCTTCCTTCCTTCCTTCCTTCCATTTCTTCCTTTCCTTCCTCAGTTGTTTCCTTACTCCTCCCAGGACAACAGAAGGGTTAATAAAACTCCAATATAACCAAACTATTTATCTGAATTTCCTATTCAGTGAGATTTATGTTGTGACACAACACTGACTTCTGTATTTTTATCCCCATGCAGCACAGAAAGTGCTGCTGTTAATTGTTAATAATTCATGCAGGTTAAAACACAGGTTAACAAAATGCACACATGAAATAATTAGAGCTGTCAGCGGCAACACAATTATAAGGAGTTGAAGTAAATTGGCTTTAACGTAGGTTCTGTTGTGACAGTACCTTGCTTCACCTGTAGCTGAACTCTCTAGCTTCATGTTGGATGGCAACTAGCGAGGAACAATAAATGAAGTGAAAGGACACGCTTTTCTAAATAGATTCAAGGCTGCTGGATGTTGTGGAGGCGTTGCTGTAGCAGCATCATGGAACTCGGCTTACCTGTTGTGATTTATGTTTTAATATTTTTTTTAATATTTTGACATGGAATGTAATTGATCACTAATCCCAACATTTCACTTTATAATGTGGTATCACAATATTAGCATTGTACAACACAGAAACTATCTACCAAACTAAACATTTCAGAGATTTCTGCTAATAGTTCATAGACAATAGATGTATGTGACCATATATAAACTAAAACAGCAAATAATATTATATCAAAATATGTTTTTTCATTGAAATCAACATGACTTCACAAAAATACTATATTTGAATATATTCTTCCTGTGGAAATGAAGGTATGACTTAGCAGAATATTAAAATGTAAATTCAAACATACACATCAGCAAGATTTTTAATTTAGACAGAACTAGGCCAGTGCCCAGAGGAAATATGGATTCCTATATAAAAGTGGAAGCTTAAGTAGATTTTTTTTTTAAGTTTGGCCAAATGAGGGTGTGTTGGACTGTTATAGTCTAATAGACAAACTGTACATTGGGTAAAGCATAGTCATACACTGAGATGTATATTTTTACAGACGAAATCTGCTTTTTACAATTACGACCATACAAATCAACATTATTATATTTATATAATAATGTATAATAAAGTACATTACATAAGTATATTACATACTATATCTTTAGAAATGAAGGTATGATTTTGCACAATGTTAAACAGTCTTATACTGTAAATTCAAAGTACACATCAGCAAAATCTTACATCTGTTCATTTTAGGGTAATTACTCTTTTGTGACTTTACGATATTTTCCCAAAATTTTACCATTATTTAAAATATTTTTTACAGAAAAATTCCACATTTTCTATATATTACGACTGTAAAAATTAAAGCCATACATTATTTCTAGATTTATGGTAAGTCAGTATATTTACTATGGTGATATACTATACACTATTTTTACCATATTTTCGACAGACGTTTTTTTTATTTTACAGTGTATAAGGGAAACACTATATACTTTATATTTCAAGTATGCATCACATTTATTTTTATCTCCTTTACTCCGAGCACTGTGCCCAAACTAATGGAAAGAAACATCTCATCACTTGTGTTTTCTTTTCCTGATTTTCTGGAAATTAAATGAAAATGTGCATTAAATTCAGAAGGAAATTAGTCAGTAGATATCAGCTCCAAGATTTATTTCTTTTTCAAAGATAATAATAATAATTCACTGTGCAGGAAGTGGAAACAGACACTGGGATTATCTGAAGCCTCCACCTAAATATTAAAATATTTACAAAATGAACATACGATTATGATAAAACATGAGTGTATGTGAGTTTGATTGACAATAACTCCAGTATAAGTAATTCAAGCTTTCAAGAAAAAATATTTTTAAAAAGTGAAAAAGTAAAAACATGTCTTTGCTGGTACAGAAACAGAAATCCTCTTATCGCTTCATATATCTCTGTATTTCTCTCAGGAGCGATTCAGTCCCTGCAGTAAACAGGTCAACATCAATGTTACTTGTGTCACACTCTTCCAATAAACCAAAATATGTGCAAATCCAGAAATAAAAAAGTAACTTTCATGGGAATTACTGACCATATAAAAAATATACAAGACTTATCCTTCACCTAGTGTCATACATCAGTTGGATAATATCTGTTGTGGAAATATAACAGTTCTGCCTTCAAAAACCTATAAAAATCATCACCAAATGATTAACTTTTTAAAGTGTGTCAGCTCGCAGAGCTCAGAATGTTTGACTCTGGTGAAGCTAAAATGTTCAGCTTGCATAAGTCAAAGCTTCCTCGTTGGTGCCAACATGTTGTGTTTTTGCTGCACAGAATAAGCACAGTTGAAGCTTCAATCTGTGAGTGTGTTTTCCACATATTGCAGCCGTTTCCAGCGACAAGACGTAACCGAAGCGGCTTTTTTTGAGTTCTGGAGACAGACAGTTTGTTTGAATCAGTCAACTTGAGCAAAGTGTGATACCACACATTTCGGTTGCGTGAAAAAAACAAATTTCGAGCTGTTCTGAACAGACTTCACCAGGAAATCTGCCAGCACACATGCTGGTCAACATTTCTCAATCGAGCTCCAAACCACAGTTACTGTGACAGTTCTTGAGTTTTATATAATAATGAGATGAGTTGAATTCTTTAGTTTTAAGTAATGAAGTTTGGTTCAAATTAAAATCCAACATTAAAATGTGGGAAGTTTTCCAAAAGAACCTGTGAAAACATCTCTTTTTTTCAAAGAGAAACATGTTTAAGAGTCCAATTTAATGAATTGAAGAGAGAAGCCAGAAACCACAGGTAAAAAAGAAAAGAATCCATGAGCCATGATACATATAAAAACATTGAACATGTAAATTGACTAATAAAACATTTCTTAGTATTCTTAGTCATTTCAGGGAGTTTGACCTTTGACAGTTGAACACGAAAAACAAATAGACACAAAAACAAACAAACCTTTTCCCTGTGCTCTTTTGTTTTACTTGGATCACGCAAAGATTTACTATTGCATCATGGCAATTCTGCAGAAAATCTATTCTGTTCTTTAGAAATGCTCATCAAGTTGCTTCCAACACTGATTTGAAACTTTATTTAAAAGGATGAGTCCGAACAAGACACAAACTTCTTTATGTCTTCATGAGATATTAAGGCTTCATGTCTGACTGTACTTTCAGGGTTAGTATTACAGTAATAGAACAGCAACAAGGTCACTGAAGGGAAATAAATGCCTTGAAAAGATCCCTCTTTACAGACAAGTACAAGATACAAGTTTCTATACTGCAACAATATAAAATCTTAACAAGCATAAAAGTCTTCTATTTGATACAATTATGCTGATATTGGCTAGAGTTATCTTAATAATAATTTTAATTCAACACAATATAGAACTAACTGTATCAAACACAAAACATTTTCACTTGATTAGACTCTACATTGTTTGCTTTTCAATATATTTTTGAGTATTTTAAAAGCAGAGCTGAGGTTTGAGGTTAATATTGAGACTACTTCTCATCTCACTTAATTAATCTTCAAGTTATAAACTGGGAGAGATGGCACAAGAAAAAATGGCAATATGATGTATTAGTTTTTCCATATCCAGTTCCATATCTTATGCATTGCAATTCAATTTTCCAATTATTTACTCACTGATCAGTATTTAATTTTTAAAAGTCATGAATGTCAGACTGTACACTGATGATATCCTGTTATTATCTTCAAACCTGATGACCTGCACAGATTTTCTATATTGAACAACTGTTTAAATGCAAAAAATGGACCTGACATTAGTTTAATTCAACTCCAGGTAATGAATGAAGTTTTCACTATGGAATTAAAGGGCAGTTAAAGCCTGGTTTAAAGTTGCCTAAAGTCACTCTGGATTGTTCACAAATTTGCCTGAGACACTTTATTCTTTAATGTTACATTGGTCTGTGTATGTCCACAGTCATCCACTGTCAAGGCCTTTTTAATTGAAATAACTAATAAATATACTTTAATGGGGTGATGATTTAGAATCCTCAATAATAGAGTAGAATAGAAATGGAATCCTTAGATATTTTTCTGACCCTAACCCCTGGAACTCCCCTAGAAGAATAGGTTCCTATGTTACTCTTCAATTCTACTCTTCTTTTGTTTCCTCTCACATGTTGATTTCAACAGCTCAACCATGGCACAAATAGGGGTGAAACGTGATCAACTGCATCGCACGACTTTCAGCTAAATCTGCATCTTATCTTGCACGATCAGACGAATACTGGTCCATCAGATCCGTCTGTCCTCGTTGTTTCTCTGCAGAAATCACAAGGCATGGCGGTGAAGGTTCCTCAGGAGGCTTTTGCTTCCTCTGGCTGGGACAGAGGATAAGAGGCGCCAGCTTTGAGGCTCCCACAAATCTCCTCTCTGCCTTTGAAATAAGACACTTTCCCTCAGCTGGCTGCAGACCGCCGACAACCACTTGAGGTGTCGGGGACCCCTGCCGAGCAAACCAAGGGCGCTGCAGACCACTGGGGTGTCAGGTTTGAATGAAATGCCTGTCATGGAGGCTGCAGGAGGTGAAACGTGGCGCAATGTAAAATTCTTTTCATTTTCAGGCTGGCGAGGAGCCGGCACAGCGGGTCCACTTGATGAAACGTGATGTAAAGGAAGGCAAGAACGCTTCGGGGGCAGCAGCGTGATGAAATAAGCGAAAGTAAGCGGGAATAAAAATAGATTATTAGGAAATGTAATTGCAAGTTCGTCCCCGGATAATGTTGTTGCCACGGAAACAACCAAAAATGAAACACACTTGTAGTCTGATGCAAATGATCTGTGTTTAAAAATGGCTGCTGCTCCCCCCTGGAGACACAGTTTTCATTTCAATCCAAATTAAAAACTTGACTTAAAATAGAAAAGAGTCGGAGGGAGACACTTCTCTCTGCGGCCTGTGTTCAGAGCTTTTGTTGCTGTTGTTTTCCTTTACTACTGGCTTGGCACCTGGGAAAGAAAGCAGCAGTAATTGAAATTAATGTTCAAATCCAAAGTGCAGGGAGTGTGTGTATGTGTGTGTGTGGGTGTGTGTGTTTCTGGCGCTTGTCTAATGACACCTGAAACACACACTCATGTAGTTTGAGGAGATGTGTGCACATGCAGACAACCAAAAACACACACACACACACACACACACACACACACACACACACACACACACACACACACACACACACACACACACTCCTGCTCTGACAGTGATGAAGTGGAGAGTGTGTTTGAGCCAGGCAGAGTGGAGTGATGAACACGGCTGCTGAGACAAGAGGAAACCACCTGGTGTGTGTGTGTGTGTGTGTGTGTGTGAGTATTTAAACCATTAAATATATATATATTTGTTTTTGATGCGGCAGCTCATTTTATTTTCTCACTATCTTTCTCTCCAGAGTTCATCACTCTATAGTAAACTGAGATAATCATTAACAATCTCTGCTAAGGAAAAAAAAATGCAGTTTCTATTAAATTCAATCACATGAACGCAAGCGCACATTTCCTGTGGAGTGACACGAACGCCGTGTTTCTACTGATTTGGTGTCAGATAACATCTTAACCCGCAGCTTCTTGTATTTCATTGTCTCATCGAAACCTCGAACAACCACCGACGCAGCTGCTTGGATTGGTTTTAACACTTTAGTGAGAACTCCTGGTTGTCTCCTAATGTCAAGACAACATATATTTTTTTTCAACCTCATCAATACTGGGATCCATATTTCTACTGTTGCTTACTGTAATGTAGCGTCATATGAAAACAGCCTTATAGAATCAGTCCAAATATCAGTGGAATGTTCATAGGTTTATTCTTTAAAAGCAAAATCCTGTTTCACAGACTTTAGTTCACCTGTCAACCTTCCTGTTATCCTCAAACTGACCTCAATGTTCGTTTGTTCCTTCCCTTCTTCCTAAACCTGAGGATACCAGAACGGTAAAACACATTTACTGATTGATTTAATTCAGTTCAGTCAATTGATCTGCTGGTGTGTGTGTGTGTGTGTGTGTGTGTGTGTGTGTGTGTGTGTGTGTGTGTGTTCCTGTAGACAGATAATGCATTTCGGAAGTCGTCGTTCTGACTGGCTTCAGGTCTCATCAGGGACCTGAGTGATTGGAGGAAGCAACTAAAGTACTTTACTCTTTTTTTTTTTTACTTTACTTGTTTTATATATTGATGTTTGTGATATTTTTTGTTTTTTATGTATTATAAATGATGCCTTAAAGACTTTTCAGTTGAAGTTTTAAGATTCCTAATTTGTCTTCATCTCTTCTGATCTCATTGCGAGACGCAAGTTTCCTTTGTCGCCGTAAATTGTAAAAAAAAAAAAAAACCTACAAAAAAACAGGCATTCAGTCTATTATTGAATCTTAAAATTCTAATATGTTTAAATATTTAACATAATTTTCATGATGATGTCTAGTCCAGAATTCCTCTCTGATGGCTTTTTCTGTTTCCTGCTGAACAGTCACCATTCATTTCTTTTGCCTTAACTAAGTTATTATAGTAACCATGACAACAAAGGTCCTGTATCGTTAACTAAGGTTTTTGTCATTCTGGAGTCGGGCTGCAACTAATGACAGTTTGACAGTTGATTCATTATCTGTATCTGTACTATCTATATCAATCATAGAAATGATTAAGTGATTGCTGCTTTCTTTCCATCTCTTGTCATTGATTAAACAAATCCTACATTCATTAGTCCCTCAACTTAATTGTTGAATAGTATTTACACAAACTTTCATCAGTTGGAAAAAGACGAAAACCAAATGTGCCAAAAGTCAAAGAGCAAACTTTAGTGTATATTAGTGTTGCAACTAACTATTGAAATGATTAATTGATTGGGAAACAGTGATTGACATTTTATACCATTTTATGAACCAATGAAAATTGATTCAAAATTGTCCAGACTAACAGTCCACAACTCAAAGGTCATCATTATTGTTATAGAAAACTAAAGAAACCAGAAAATTCAGACATTTTCTTCTCAAAAATGACTTAAATCAATTACAAAAATAGCCAATGAACAATTTAATAGTTGACAACTAATCAATTAATCAACTAATGTTTGCAGCACAACTTGTGAGAACCTTGATTTTCATTTTACAGTCTTGTTTAATAAATATTAAATGTCCATTGTGTTTACAGTTCAGTATTATAAAAGACTAAAGAAACCATAATCAGATTTGAGAAGCTGAAACCAGAGAATTTGGGCATCTTCTTCTTGAAAGTGACTTAAATAAATAAACTGATCATCAAAATAGTTGGCAACTAATTGATTAATTGACTAATTACAGCTCTATTCTGGAGGCTATTGGTTGCTGCATGGGGGGAAATCAACAAAACGTGAATAATTGACACAGATTGAGGAGAAGTGGGTTGAATTGTGAGGTAAAGTCAGTGAGAAAGGACTTTTCATGTTAAAATCTGGTCAGTTTGACCCTTCAGGGCCCTGAACACCGGCCTCGCCCTCCTCGTCCGGTCGAATCCTCGGCGCTCGTCCAGCATCGATTGTGTTTGGAGTCGAGTTAGAGCAGCGTCTCGGAGCTGAAGCGCAGCAGTCTGCCTCACTGCCTTTCTTTTTTGTCTCTCTTATGTAATTAAGCAAATGTGGTTACCATGAAATGACTCCCTGAGCTCCTAAAATAGGAAGGAGGTGTTAATCGAGAAAATGTACATAAGCTGCCTGTGGAGGAAGCACCGCTGAGAACAGGATTATCGCATGAAAACGGCATTGTCAAGGACCTAACACCTCATCCGCAGATGTTCTTTTCCGACTTTCCAGGATGAAGAACAGACATCTAGTTTTTTTCCCTCACAGATATCCATGCGGTTGATGTGTTTAATATCGCACAATGAGGTTTAAAGGACGTTAAAGACTCGTTTAGGCTGCACAAGGAAGGAAGAAAAAGCGCCTACACAGCAAGTAACGCAGCCTCAGATCCGTGACGGCCTGAGCTACGATGCAACTGTTTTTTAAGTGCCTCGCTTAGGGGGCTTTTCCCCCGAGGACGTGTGAAACAGCAAGATCTCGAGAAGAGGAAAAAAAAGTCTACAAAGCAAACAGCCGGCGAGGATTCGGTTTCATGGACAGACATATGTTGTGAAAAGGAGACGACTTCCACGTGTACTAATTTTAAAATCGACACATGGTGCAGTAAAATGTAATGTCATTTCACTCCCTGTCTTGCATTAAGAGGTGTGTGTTTTTTTTCCAACAGGTTGTTCCGGAGGGAATTTCACACCTTTTAGAAAACTGTCACCTCATCATTCACCATCGCTGCTTCAGTGGTGTCAGCTCTCCACTTTTATTCTGCTTTTTACTACATTTACATGTGCTTAGATGAAAAAGAAACTGTCTTTCTCTAATCAGGGGAGGAGACTGAGAAACCTGGTTAACAAATTTAGATTTCTACATAAAGAAACATGACTTACAGCAGGTGTAACAAGGAGCTGGTGTTGCTTCTTTATCTTCTGTAATATATTCAATTTCTTGTGCTAATAATCCAATTTTCTGCATAAAGAAAGGCGACTTATAACAGGTGGAACAAGGAGCCAGATTCTTCTTCACCTCTTCCTTTTCTTCTGTGATACATTTACCCTCTTGTGAAAATAATCCAATTTCTGCAGCTAAACAGCTGAACAACAATAAGAAACCCTCCGCTTTTCACTGGAGGCTTCAAAATTTTAGAGTGAAAATTTGATTCCTGGTCTTCAAGCTGGGATTCAAGCTGATTTCTCCAAATTTCCTTTGCATATGTGTTAAATAGTCACAGTTTTTTGGGATATTACAGTATATTTGTAAAAGTAACTGTAACTGTAAATGTGGTCAGTATTCTCCACAATCCTTTAAAAAACATTGTGCTTTCATTGCATGTGTCGATTTGGCGTGAACCAGGTCTTCTACACCAACCGTATCAACCCCCCACTTCCCTTCTATGATATCTCCTTCTTCCTCCCTGCTGTGAATGTTATGCATCATTGCTGAGAAACATATCTCATGCGTTCTTGCAGCCCTCGGCCTGAGACATTTCCATTTCCATTTCCATCTCTCCACTTCCCGCTGCCCTCTGGGAAGGACTGTGTTATCTGACGTCGCTGGCACGCAGGCCCACGTACTTATCACACACAGGAGGGCTGCAAGGCTCTTTTCTCCAGTTTTATTACAGTTCTGGTTTTGATGTTCAACAAAGAACAGTTGGTGGATTTTCCCTTAGATTATAACTGAACTATTGAACTTGTTAATAGCTTTAATCTCATTTTCAGATCCAACCTGCAGCAATATTCCTGTATGATAGTTTTTTTTTTAGATCTTTTAATGAAGCAAATCCTATTGGACAAATATTTATTATAGTAGTAGTATTTTTATTCAGCTACACGCACATCACAAAAACTGCAAACAATATACACAATGCAGCTTAGACAGTAAAACTAAAAGTGCATGCATAGTAAAATAGTGAATGAAAATGCAAGTGTATATATTATGTATATTTAAGAAGTTTTCAGAAGGTTTTATTTGTACCTGCTGCCTGGTGATAAATCTGGAAACAACAAATCAGAGGTTTATATAAGGAATGCGATGAATTCAAAATTAAACAAAAGCCACATGCAAGGCTAAAAGAGAAATCCTACCTCAGATCCTCTTATACTCAAATAAATCCTCTTATATATTATATTGTGACAATAGTAGGATTAAGTGCTGCATTTTACTTCTATTTGGTGAATTCACTCGCTACCAAACTGCATTTTATCTTTTATTCTGTAAGTGATTTCCAACATTTCTAAACATTGGACACCCAAATGCATCCTTTAAGATGCAGTGAAGTGTTTCTATCAAAGTGTGTAATATATCCGTATATAACTGTTTGAAGACAAACTGTGACTTTTAAAAAGATAAAAACAGTACATTTTGACAAACATGCGTGATTTATGGTGCACTTCAACTGCATTTTGTGGTTTTGGGAGTCAAGAAAATATATTAAAGCACTTTTCTGGGTTTTAATCGACGTTTTAATAGACCTAGTGAGTTTTTGGCCTAAATCATCTCTTGATGATGCTGCCACATCTGGTAAAATCACCTTAATCACCTTTATCCATTTCATTTTTGTGCCTAAGTCTATGTTTTTTGCCCAAATCAGGATAAAAAAAAGCCTGACTTGGACGATTCAACAAGCTGTCATGATGGTGGCTAATTCAAGAAGCAAGAAGAAGCTCTGAATCTGATTCTTTGATTAATTTCTACTGGTGAGTATTAAAGGCTAAAAGAATGAATCAAATAGTCAAATAGTCGTCAAAACTGGATGTTGAAAGTGACTCACGTTCAATAAAACACAGACTAAGAAGAAAAGTGATGAAAAAGGGACCTGACATCGTTTAACTGTCAAATTTAACTTGGCCTGAATCACTTTATTTTTTAATATTACATAAGTGACACACAATGTTCTATGTATGTCCACAGTCATCCACTGTCGAGGCCTTTTAAGGGTGTTGAGTTAATGGCGTCTTTCATGTCTGTGTCCTGTTTTTGTGTCGTATTGTCTTTTCTAGCATACTTTCCCTTTAATCCTTGATGAATATGAGTCCACTTATTACCAGCAGTAAATAAAAGCGTCAGTAGTTCAGAGTAGCACAGATCGATGCCTGTTGGAGTATCTGAGAGCACAGGGATCCTTTTGTTGGCAAAAAAAGCTTCTCGCTCTCTGTCGGCCTTTCATCTTTCATTTGGGCTCAGGGCATTGATTTAGCGAGTGGGGCGCCATTGACATCAAACCTGGCCATTGTCTTTTATTCCTTCCAGTTTCATTGAAGTGAGGATTTACAGGTACTCCAGTCATCAGGATGTCAAGCTACTACACAGGATTTACTTCAAAAGGCCAGATTATCTACCATATATATATATCAGACCCAAAATGTCCTTCAGCAAATGGGGAAAACGGATTCATCGTTAGAAACTTTAAATGGGCGGTTTTAAAGAAGGAAATTCAACATTCACCTTTAGCAAAGGTTGCTGGTTCAAATCCTTTACTAGATCTGATGGTAAACTATGACGGAAACCTCATGATGCTCTTGAGAAAGACATTTATCCTCTTTAATGTCATGGATAAAATTCAGACTTATACATTCAAAAATTCACCACAACTTTTTTCCATCTTTATTCACACAACCACAAAAGACCATTAGTCAGTTAAATGCAGTTTAGTGAAGATGTTTAATGAGGCTACTTGCTATACTTAACATAATGATAATACATTTCATTCATAAGTACTTTTCATGGTATTTAAAGACACTTTACAAGAAATATATGAGAAAAAGTCAGAGTTAAAGATAACAATGCAAAATTTACTTTAAACATTAAAAGCTATTTTTAAAAAGAGTATATTATATTATACTTATTATACACTGTACATATGATATTATATTTAACATGAACATAACCAAGTCGTCATGGTAACGACTTCAAATAAGACAATTCTTGGCTCCAATTAAAACCAACAGGCACTAAATTTCAACTTTATTCTTTGCTTCTTTTTTCTTTTTTTTTTTTAGGGATTCTTGTTTTGCTTTAGCAAGTTGTTGTGGGAAGTTTATTTGTGATTAAGGATGATTACTATGATTAATAATTCATCACATGTCCGTGAGATTCTTATAGAGGTGTCAAATCAGAGATATGTGGTCAATAAATAAGCCGTGACAGCCCCTTTACTCAAATTACTGTGAATGTGTTTAAGATAACTCCCTTAATCTTAACTCTTCTAGGCAATGAACTGTTATAAAAGGCCATTTCAAAGCAATAATTGATTGATCTGCTCATAATTTCGAGGACAGAGAAAGATGGTGTTCTCTATGTAAACGTACAATAAATTACTCTTTAAGCATCAACTTAATTTGTTCTGACACGTTGCTCTGTCAGCGACCCTGAATCAAAAACGCTTCTCCAGATGTTAACTTTGACACACTATCAACATGATGAATTAGTTTCTGTGCATGTCTTCATTAGGCTCTGGGGTTAAACTTTAACCAATCAAATCGCTCCCTTAATTGTGAGCCTTATTGGAGGATTGATTATAATTAGACTTGCTTGATGGGAAGTTAATATCCGTCAATTATGCACAAGACAATGGAATAACAAAGATGAAACACCGCTTGCTATTCCCTTGCTGATGATTTGTTTGGAGCGTGGGATGACAGGGACTCAGGCTGGCCTCAATCTGTCTTCAAGAAGAAATAGATTTGAATATTAAATACCTAAAAGAAAAAAATAATCTCTCCGGGGAGGGTTGCCTTAACAGTGGTGTACTTCTTTAAAAACATTTTCTCCACCTCAACGATTCATCTGACCTATAAACCTATTCAAATGGTGTTTATACAAATGATACAATGACTTCTGCACAACTGTTACCAAAGCAATGCAGAACGAAAAATGGAAAGGACATTTTAGGTATTAATGCCCAATATCTTTTATGTTTTAGAGTTGAGTTTGTGCAAAAGGAGGTGAACTGTCACGAAGACTTCAGAACAAAGAGCTGGAGGTCATGGAAAATTCACATTCACGGTAAATATCCAGCATCAAGAGGTTTAAAAGGCATTTAGAAACTTTCTTAGTGAACACAAAGTTTTTTAGAATTGTTTTAATGGATGTGGACACAAGTCACAAGATAGATTTTTCTGATTTCCTTTAATAATTCCTCCAGTTCTTCAATTAGTCTTCAATTAGTCAATTAGATCTTTGGTTCATAAAGTGGTGTAAAATGATGATAAATGTTTCCCAAAGCTGAAAATTCACCTTAAAATGTCTTATTTTTTGTCCAGTCCACAAATTCCTTCCTTCCTCACTTATTTCCTTCCCCTTCTTCCTTACTTCTTTCGTCTGCCCTTCTTCCTTTCCTCCTTTCCTCCCTCCCTACCTACCTACCCTAACCTCCCTTTAATAGAAAACCCTTCCATAGAAAACACACAGCTCCTCATATGTTTCCTTCCATCCTAAATCTTCCTTCAATAGAAGGGTTAAACACACACACACCGGTGGTCAGGTGAAGGCATATGAACGTGAGAAAGCCTCAGTGTGAAAACGCCTGCGGTCGACTTAATACACTCCAAAATATGGTGATAAGCACGGGGTATTCACAGCGAGCCGGTGGGTCAGGCTGATTACACCCTGCTGACCACAAAACAACACCACCAGCAGATTATCTCTGTGCTTCACTGTACAGCTGCACACACACTGTGTGTGTGTGTGTGTGTGTGTGTGTGTGTGTGTGAGTGTGTGTCAGACCGCAGGATGGGTGGACGATCGCTTGCCTTTAAAGGAGACATTTACAGCCCTATGTGTTTATTCTGGAGCTCTACTGGAACATTTCTGCATGATTTACGGTTAAAAACTGCTTATTATCTTATACGACTGGGAGGATTTCACTTCTTTTTTAAGTATCAAGCTTCTCAAATACATCCACACTTGTTCTAGTTTGAATGGAATTGGAATTATGCAGAGCCCCTTCACGGACATAGAAAAAAAATGCTAATAATAATGCTAATTATTGTGCTCAACTGAAATTTTTCTTTTGCACGAAATGACAGTACAGAAGTTAGTACGTTTTGAATAGTGAGCTAGAAAGCTAGCAACTTGATGCTGTAGCCTACAATGCACATATTTTCTAAAAGGCCCTATGTCTAATATTAATTTATACACATCTTCTAGTTGGTTATTGACACTCCTGTATATTTCCTCTTCTCAGAAAGCAGAAGTCTTCTACTTATGTCATTTTTTAAGCTGAACTTCTGAAGCACTTAGTTTCGCTACCGGCTTAAACAGGTGCACCTGAAATTTTTGTGTGAGCACCCAAAATATTTCATTTTATTGTTTTCCTTGAGCAGCTCCATCAAAGTATGCAACCATTGCAATAAAGGCTAATAAATGAAATGGTTGTGCGAACAATTGGACGTCATCACTAGGACCTGATTTTTGACTTTGAGGCAACAAAAGTTCATTTCAAGTCATGGAACTTTGACCATTTTTAACATCCAACAACACAACATGATAAAATAGCAAACAAATGAACTCACAACAAGCATGTTATGTCCCCTTTAAATGACGAGTTTATGTAACGCTGTCACGGAGAATCTCGTCAGAAAGGTCAAAGGTCGTCCCAGCGGTACAAGCTAAGTCAGTTTTTTTATTTTTATACTGTAGCGACAAAAGATGACAGAAGTTTTCTCAGGGCAGTTTTCATGTAGAGCAGCGTGCAGGTCTGGACCGTTCTCTTTAGTTTACAATATTAAACAGTGCAGTGATACAGTGTGACAGTTGAAATGAGGTGAGAGGAAAACTGCTTGGCCTGATGGTGGAAACACACACACACACACACACCCCTCGCTCTGTTTACACACGCTCAGTGTGTGTGTGTGTGTTGGTCACAAATATAGCTGTGGGATTCCTTCCCTCTGGCGAGCCCGATTACTGAGCTCAAAACACTTCAGCAGGGGAAAGGTGCAAGTGTGTATGTGTGTGTGTGTGTGTGTGTGTGTGTGTGTGTGTGTGTGTGTGCATGTGTGTGCTCTCTTTCTACTTCTCTCTTTCTGTGAGGTCCGTTTTGAATTTTATTTTTTGGAAAGTAAGGCCAGTAAATCAACAAATGTCCACAAATAGAACAGGTCTTTGATTCGGTAGAATAAAAAGACACATTTTCATTTTTTTGGGATTAAGTTAAAAACTAAAAATAGGATCATTCTGTCGCTTGTGATTTTTAATGCATGCTGATTATATCGTCACTCACAAAATAATGGCCCAAGTACTTAAATGAAAGTGAGTTTTTGGCCTAAATTCTCTCTTGATGATGCAGCCACATCTGATAAAATCAAAGCTTAATCCTGAGTTGAAAGGATCAGACTCTTTATGCTCTATAGGACAATGGCCATTTTACTGTTTTATTCTTTAGGGGATACTTTCTGGACTGGGGCAATTTAACAAGCTTTTATAATGGCGGCTGCTTCAAGGAGATTCTGTGTGCAGAAGAAGCTCTAAACACAATAAAGGCATTTATTCTAGAGGCAAATATGTAAATATATGTAGTAATTGTGTTTTTAAAGACTCTGTAAACCCATGGAAATGAAAGTGACTTTTTCAGTATTTATTGATCACTGTGGCATGATAAAACATTTTTAAAAATGTCACTTCATGTAACAAAATACAAATATTTCATTACTTTACTTAAATAGAATTTAATGTATATAATATACTATACTTCACTTGAGTAAATAATTTTCAGATGACCTTTTTACTTCTACTTATATTTTCATGCAGTTATCTGTATTTTCTACTCCTTACATTTTAAAAATGACATAATTACTATTCTTTCATTCTGACTTGTCATTGTTAAAAAACACAAAAACACCTATTCAGATAAATTGCACCATCTAGAGAGAGAGTGAATTCAATGGTGATTGGATGAGAAGTATAAACATGTGCTATTTTATAAGCTTTTTGCACTATTACAATACTTATAGCAACTAGTTGCCATATCTTTAGCTCCATCAAACTGCTAAGTAGTTCATATATATGGTTCTTTAATGTATTTACATTATACTAAAGCTAATTTTTCAGTGGGTCTGAAACAGGTGCATCCAAAATATTTCAACATTAACTTTTTAATATAACATTATAGTCATTATGGCTTTCAGAAACATGTATTTTGGGGAGGCTTCTATACTTTTACATTTATACTTTAACAGTTTTGAAATCAGTTCTTTACACTTGAGTTACTTGAGTTGACAGAAGTATTTTAAACCCTGGTATAAAACCATACTTCTACCTGCGTAAGGAAGGTAAAGACTTTTGACACCTCTGGACTTTTCCTCCTAAAACAACTCAAGCTCAAATTTTACCAAACAAAACTTTGAGAGCCTTTAAATTCAATGTCCTGTTAGTCCTGTTATAAAATGAAGATAGATTTTTAAAATCTTTGTCTTAAAGGTACGGTTTATAGTTTCTGGCGACATCTAGTGGTGACGTTGCAGATTGCAGCCAAACTCAAATGCTGCTTATATTACATTTTTGTTCATAATGCTGCTAAATCTTACATAATGTACCTTTGATAGCTCATTAGGAAAATGATTCCTTCTAATGAAATCAAGACTGATAAGATTTCAAGTTCATAGCAAACTATAACACACAATGCTTATTTGATTAGGACAACACACTGTATGAGTTCTTTTCAGGCATAAACCTCCTCGCTCTCATAGTTTGGCAGCATCGGTCCGTCATGTCGAGGTGCTTTCATCAATCATGTGAGGGACCTGGTGTCCTTAAGGCTTCGAGATTTAATCAATGTGTTTCTGAACGGCAGCTTGTTTGTCCTTCAAGTTGACAACACGACACGCCCACGGGAGGCGGAATACGCCCCAAAACATCCCGACATGACAGAAAGGCCAAATTCATGCAAGCTGGGCTTTCACTTAGATTGAAAATGTAGAATATGGTGGAATTATTTGTTACGCTGATGTAATTAATAAATGCATATTGCAGCTTTTTAGGTGCACTCATGTTTTAAAATATATAGGCGGATGCCCACAATTGGCATCTGCACTTATATTTCCCTGATTCCAACAGGCTTCAACCTTGAGCTTCAGCCAAAAGCCAGACAGGCGCCACACACCAACACACACACACACACACACACACACACACACACACACACACACACACACGCTCAACACAGCTGGTCTGCAGCCAGCTTCCAGCACTCCCTGTTTGTGCCAGTGCTGTCATCGCTGCTCCAAACACGCTGTTTGATAACGCCGGAGAGGGACAGAGCAGCCTCCTGCCAACACGGTATCTGATCTAACTATCACTTCATGCTATTAAACCACAGTGATCATCTTATGTAGGAACCTGGCACGGGTGTCGGAGGGAAGGTGGGGGAGGGCGTGTAAGTCATCGGGTTATTTGATTAGGCTCCACCCATCCCAGATGCTTCATTGATTTAGGCCTGCAGCACCCCCAAAAGGCTCAGCAGTGATTTTTCTATTATTTCTCTTAATAATCTACACATGAACACTGTGAAAACTGAAATCTTAACAGCTGAAGACATCTTGTTTGTGGTACAATTAGTCCAAAATTGACTAGAATTATCTTATTCCACTTGCAGGTAATTTATCTTATTTCAAGATTTTTGTTTTCCTGATTTCAGTCAAATTGGTCTTTTTTGAAGAAAACACAAAAAACAGAAAACAAGACTATTATTTCTTCAAAAAAAAAGAAATAAATAAGTTGACTAAAATCTGAAATGCAGCCTGGGAGCCAGAATCTGCTCACAGAAAGGCAGGAACATAAATATTGCTCAGTGAGTAAAGTTGAATGGAAATACAACAGGAAACTGCCTAAATATGAAAATAACTGAAACATCATGTTGAAATTAGACTTTTTTTCTTTTGTCAGGTCTCCTCTTGTCAATCGAAGGTAAGTTAATATTCATAAGGTATAGGTTTGTAGGCAACTTTTTTGTTACTGTTACAACCCACTTGACATCAAATTGCGCTTTATGTGGCCTATGAACTAAAGTGAACTTGCTTAAAGTGTCAGTTTTGTAGAAAATACAGTTAATCTTGTTAATCTATGTTCTATAAATAGGGTGACATGGTGGAACAGGGGTTAGCGCTGTTGCCTCACAGCAAGAAGGTCGCAGGTTCAAGACCTCCTTGGTCCTGGGTCTGGGACCTTTCTGTGTGGAGTTTGCATGTTCTCCGGTACTCCGGCTTCCTCCCACAGTCCAAAAACATGCTCAGGTTAATTGGAGACTCTAAATTGTCCATAGGTGTGAGTGTGTGAGTGAATGGTGTGTGTGCCCCATGATTGGCTGGCAACCATCTGGGGTGTATCCCTGCCTCTCGCCGTAATGCGCTGGGATTGGCTCCAGCAGACCATGTGACCCTAATGAGGAATAAGCAGGTATAAAAGTGTATATAAATACTGTCCCATGTTTTAAAATGTCAATCCACAGAGAAATTCTCACAGCCTAAAAATCACCCTTCCGAAGCCACCATGTCTAATTTTTGAGAAAGTGTAGAAAGTAAAATGTTTCTTCAGGTCAATAAAACAAATTCTGTGGACATGACCTTGGTGTCGTGTCCTCATCTTTTGCCACAGCTGGAATTTTACAGGTTGGATTTTTATGAAAAAAATCTTTCTAGGAGGCAAAAGTTAACAGATTTCTGACATTCATTAAGACACAAAAAGGGAAAAGTGCTTCAAGGCAAACTCAAACAAACTGAAAGTATTAGAAATAAATAGCTAATGAAGATTTTGAATCAATCTGCATCCCCGGTCTTGTTGCTGGACTTGACTGTAAACTCTCCTCAGTATTGACCTGAGGATGCAGCTTATCCTCATACCTTATTTATTATATTTTCTAAATCCTGCGATCGACTTTTTACCATATGCAACCTTGATTTGTGCAATTCTTACAACTTCCCCTGACATTATTACATTAAACTTTCATCTCATGGTTATTTTAAAGCTGCTGCAGGTTTCACAGGGGGTGATGCGGATGTTTTGGGGCTGTTATTGATGTACCGTATTTGCATGTTCAACTTGCAGATACATCAATAGCACTAACACCAGGCTCTGGCTCAATTACTCTGTCCAGTTGCTTGATGTTGTTTTCTATGTGGAACATATGTACATATGTCATAATGATGTCTGTACTTTTAAACAAGCAAATTTGAAAATTTAACTCTGTCTCTCTGTCTCTCTTTTGTACACAGTGTACTGTCTTAAAGGGTAAGTGATGATAATCATATTACTGTGTGTGTGTGTGTGTGTGTGTGTGTGTGTGTGTGTGTGTTCATCTTGTCTCTGCAGACAGAAAAAAGCAAGGACACAATATGGCTGATGCTTGTGCCACAGCTGGCTTCCATGACGGCCTTGAACATGTGAGTGAAAGGAGGTCAAAGGTCATTTTGTTGCTTTAAGAGATGTTGAAGAAGAAAGATCAGTCTGACTTATCTATGAATAATTGAATTTATAGTTTATTTCATTCTGTTTTTTTTAAATCTGGTAATACACTGTGAACACAGTAATGTTACTGTAAACGATTATTACAGTAGATTTCTGTATATTTTATAATACAGTAATTACCTTAATCCTATAAATACAACTGAAATCTCAGTATTTATTTATTTTTTTACTTTTAATTTACAGTAAAGACACAATACTGTAAAGAGAAGTAAGTTACTGTTAATAATCATAGTAACTTTCTGGATAATTGTTAGTTACTGATGACAAATACTCACCACATCTTTTCAGAACAAAACCTAACCAGTTTGTCAATAAAAAATAAAATAATAAAAGAGTTCATCAAAAACAAACAAATACCCCTGAATTTATTATCTATTTTCCCCATAATTTTTAATCATCTTCTTATTGAATAAATGTTTAACCCTTCTGTTTTCCTTGATTGAGGTTGGAATGGGGTTTTAAGTTTTTCTTAAACATTCTCACAGTTTTCCTTGTTTTGTATATGATCAATACATCTTGTAGTCTACAGCTTCTTTAAATTTAAAGTTCCCTCAATCGAATAAATAACCCATTTGATGGTTGTCCATGATTTAATTTCTACAGCCTTGTGCACAAATCCAATCATCCGATCATCTGCAGACTTTTTAGATATTGTCGCCAGTTACTGCTGTTTCTTTGAATCATCAGCCCCTGTTGGTTCCGCTCTCTGCAACCCTGAAGAGAAAGAGTTTAAAAGTGATGTTATTTCCCATCAGACTTCCACCACCTGCTGTTGCCAGAAGTATTTATCACTTGTGTCGGACAAATCAATACTACAGTAAATGATATTTTGAGACTCGGCTGCTCCACTGGAGGAATTTTCTGCATCATGTTTTCTGGTTTGATGTCTAAACTTGGTACAAAGAAAAAAAAAAAGCTTCCTGCTTCAATCTGCTCTGGACATTATATAGTTATAGCTATTTTCTCCTTGTGATGTTATCAGATTGTTGTCTGTTGCTAAGGCGGGTTCATGGTTATTCATGATGCCCAGTCACATATTTTATCACATGTGTAGATATATTTCAGAACAGAATGTTAGGAGTCAGTAAAAAGCAGCTTATAGGGAGATTGAGTTAAATTTTGTTATAGTGCCAAATGTTAAGAATGGACTGTAGAGCTCAACCGTCATCATGTTTCACTCTCAAAAAATCAAATTTTTTTTTACCGTAATTGGATGTGATCTAACATTAGTGCTTTTAGTCTGCTAAAGCTGACTAAGAGCTGAAATGCTTGCAAAAGCTGCTGATTTTGTCGGCGATGCAGATGATTTGAAAACTCGGTTTAGTTTGAGGGTTAAAAAAATGTAACTGGCATCAAAAACGTGTTTGATATTCAACAGTGCAAAGAGGAACTGTGACACAAAAAAGAAACATCTAGACATAGAGCTTCATACAGAGCCTGTGAAATTGAAAACCTTGAACAGATGAAAGGCAGCACTAATGCTTTTCTCTATATTGAAGCCATATAATTACATGTAGCACTCAATATGTACAGTATGAGTTCTGCTTCTTGTGTCACTAGGGTTGAGATTTCTTTAAAGATGTCTCTCTGCTTGAGCTTGGACTCCACCCCGTGACCCCCCTACGTCTCCCGTTTGTCCACCTTTTCTTCCCCGAGCTAATATCCGTCCTGAACCAATTCCCACACGCTAAACTCTGCGACAGACGCTGTTGTGAAAGCTCGTGTCAGAGAACAGGGGATTGGCCCGTGGTGATGTAATGTACCTGATGAATGCATCCAGCTCCTCCTCCTCCGCCTCTTCCTCCTCATCCAGGCAGGCGGCCAGGCAGCATGAGCTCATACGTCCTTGGAAGGGTGTGGGGGGGGACATCGTTCATTCTTAAGTAGCCCCTTGACAAATGAAATGGGACTGAGACAATTTTTTTTCATAACACTTCTGAGAATAAGAGCAGTGCACTGTTTGGCTGCGTCTACATCTACATGTTTAGGTTCTTATTGGAAGACAGAGTGGGAGTAAAAGTGCAATTCCTGTGACTATAATTCATGGAAATGTGTCAAAGCAAAAGCTTCAAGTTGTGCCTGTAACTTGTTGATCAACCACTCAACTTCCTATTTCTTCAAATTGTGGAGGAACTTGTGTCTTAACCTCTTCAACCACCAATTATCCTCCAAAAAAGGGGAGAAATCCTGCAAATTATATGATATAGTCTCTCTTTGTCTCATGAAATCTGTGTCTACGCTGCAAAACATTCAAACTTAACAGGTGAAAATATCTTGTTTTCGGTATAATTAGTCCAATATTGAGTAGAAGTAGTATTTCATCTTATCTCTACCTATCTAAAAAGAAGATTAAGTTGAAAAATACTTGAAATAAGCTAAATTATCTGCTATTGGGATAACAGATCAAGATAATTCTACTCAATATTGGACTAATTGTATTAAAAACAAGACATTTTCACCTTTTAAGATTTCAGTTTTTGCTACGTTAAGTTGTAGAAAATCCATGATCACGTAAAACTGCCCTGGAAACAAGATGATAAAAACACCCCACGCTGCTGCTGGCAGACATTTCCGCTCTTTTGTCTATGAAATTTAAAGGTTTGAAGGCTGGATGTCTGGTATAATTCTTGGAAAGAAGCAGTCCAGATATTTCTCTCCTTTTGTAAACACTTCAACAACCTTTTTAGACCTTGATACTGCAGACAGACGTTGAATAATTCATTTTTAAAAGAGGGGGAGGGAGCTCAGATCACTTCTCAACCCCACTAACTACAGCTTTAAATCTCAAGCTATTAATTTGTCTTGACATGAACACACAAGAGCTAATAAACAGTACATTCAGTCAATATTCAGTCACACACTGCCCTCTAATGGCTGAATATCACAACTACACTAAACCATCAAATAGGCAAACAACCAATACATCCTTCATTGGACACTTCCACTGTTCCACTATTACTGATAATCAAGATTTAAAAACAAATAGCAGCAAGTGCACGTTTTCATAATTTTATAACATTTTGTACCAGTTTTTTCAGATTATTGCAAACCGTTTAATCTGTATGATCAAATACTGGCACCTAGTGGGCAAATTAAATATTACCTTGCAGTTGATTGTGGGTGAAAATAATGCTTAAGGCATAAATAAAAAAATATTTGGTCATAAAGTTAAATTATGATTAAAATTGTGCTTGTTACATCTCCTGTCTCGCAGTTCTGAAGGTTAATTGATATGGTGTATGTTAATGCAGAGCTTTTGTTGATAAGCTCTTTACTGCATTATATTATGTTAACCTTTAAATTGTCATTGTAGTATTATTCAAATTAAATTATTAATGAATCAACTACTAAAGTATCATTAAGCTTGTATATGTTCATGTTCTCATGTGTCTCTGTCTTTATTTTTTTTAATACAGAGGCTGAAATCGCCTCTGAATTTGTGGTATTTTAAATTGTGAACCGTCTTAAGTGGCAAGCCAATCAGAGCGCAGTGTTCTGCGCATGCTCAGCTCGCGCCAGGAGTTCTTGTAACGCCAGGTGTAGCTAATTAAACAATTAACGAAGCGGAACATTCCGGAGACATTAATATTATCTGAATTATGACTTTTGATGAGCTTTCACCGTTTTGAGCTGCTTCACGGACAGAAAATGGACCCGTATTTGGGTAAGATTTGATGTCTTTTCTCTCTCTTTTTAGTTTTATAACATAATAACTAAACACAAGTACAACTTAGAGGTACTTACTTTGTGGGAAAGGTGCCAAATGTTACGATGCAGTACTAAAATAACTCAAACTGGCTTCACATTGATAAAATAAAACATTAAAATGCTGTAGTATAATATAATACGCTCTGTATAAGGAGCAATTAATGTATATTTTGCTGATAGTACTTTTATTGAAATAACATTTACCTGTTATTGAGTATTTTTGAGGACAGTATTGTATTTTTACAAAAATACAGGATATATATATATATATTATATAGTATTATTTGATCAATTACAGGCACAACAATTCAAATACATCAGAAATAGCAATAAAGAAAAGTAAAATATGCAGTAAGTTAAGGGGAGTATGGACAAAACATTAGGGGGTGGGCCCTAAAATGTATATTGTTCTATAATTTGAACCATAGACAGGAGATGGTATGTATCACCGTATATTTTGGTATGTAAATTACAGCATAAGTTTGTTAATGGTTACCATAGCACGTGGTAAAAGCATTCAAGTAGGAAGTTATTTATAACTATTAAAAATAAGTCAATAATATTGCTTAAATAATATTATTGTAAAAGTTTATAGCCTAAACGGTGTATAATTCTTTCAACTCATCATTAATTAATTAATTAATTAAGGTGATTTTTACCAGACGTGGCAACATCATTAGGGGATGATTTAGGCCCAAAACTCACTTTTGTCGAAAAATGACTTAGGCCATCATATTAATAGGGTGACAATGTCTAATATATTCCAAAGAACAGGACTGAAAGTGGATAATGGAGCTCTCTTGTGGCCTAATCAGGCAATTACCTTTAATAAGAGGTCATTTCCTGATCTATACATGAGCATGACCCTGATCTATACATCCAGGTACTGTACCTAATAAAATAACTAAAAGTAGTTGATATGCTCCTAAAGATATGAATCACATCAGACTGATATATAATAGTTTAATAGTATATATATATATATATATATATATATATATATATATATATATATAATGTTTGATGAGATGGATTCTCTTACATCCAGCTGCCTCTGGAGGTAAAGTTTGGAACATATGTACAGATTTTACATATAGACGCTGGAATATTTAATAATAATAAAACTTTTTTTTGTGGAAAAATATCCGACTTATGTACAGTGGTGAAAGAAGTAGAAATAATCCATTACAAGTCAAAGCCCTGTGTGAAAATCCCACATACTTAATACATAATGAGTATTATGACCCAGTTAAAGATTGCAGTAAAAGGACATAGATATTATGAGGTTGCAGTAGTAAAAGTACACAGAGACAAACATATGGGATGGTAATACTTATTCCAGGTATTAGTCAGTCCCCCAGGTTAAATAAACCAAAGGAATGAGCTTGCTGGTGTTTTTCTGATATAAGCAGGTTAATCAATGAACCATCGTGTGTTAAAGGATGTGGAAGTAGAGAACCTCCTACTCATTAATTAACCCTTAATTAACGTTAAATATGTCTCATTTAGTCTGTGAGTTGTCAGATAATTGTGATTTGCTTCCCACAGATCAAAAACATATATTGAAATATCAAGTTTTGTCTGAACAACAATGCTTTGTATGGCACTGCTGGACCTAACTAGGCAAATCAATTAACAAACCCATAAATATATTCATATAAAACTTCATTCTAATTGGTCTAATTATTGCTGATAATAGTGCTCAATGACCTAATTGACTAAATGAGGATCTTTGTGTGTTTCAGTCATTTGGAGGCTGAGTAGAAACAGCTTGTGTATAAAATTGACGAGTTCAGTGATTGATGGGACGATTAGGAAACTGATTGAGCGTCTCATACTATATCCAGCTCTCTCTTTTTTTGCAGTGATGTTGAGGTGAAAGTGAGATCTGATGTGTCGGCACCTCGCTCCGCTGCACGAACCGTTTTTAAGCACACAGCAGAATCCTCAACAGGTAAAAAACACTGGCTGCTGACATGTTCACTCGCTTAGTGTTAGATGAGGCTGTAAAATGATTCTAGGAAAACAACGTTCAGAATGTAAATCATAAGAAGAAACAGAGTCAATCAAAACTAAATTACATTATGGAAAACATTCATTTCTCATCTGGGATCAGTCAATGTTTGTTTTATTTGGTTTGGTTTTGTAATCTATTATTTTAATATATCCCTTGTGGTGTAAATTAATGTTGTCCCTTTTTTAGATGAATAAGTTCATATTCTATGTACATACACCACATAATAAACACTTAAAATTAAATTGTGAAATTAACTACAAGGAAATCTATTTTAAGAAAAAAATATCCAAATTCTGTGGTTCCAGCTGATTATTTTCTTTAGACTATAATAGTAATAGTAATCTTTGGGTTGTGAACTGTTGGTTTGCATGAAAAAAATACATTTTAGGTTGAAAATTCACGTTTGTGAAATAAAAATAGTTGTTAGCAGCTTGTTGATGCTCAGTCAAAACCAAATTTAAAGGAAGATTTAGCACATACTTGAAAACAGTTTATGTTGTTTATGTTTAGTCATCTGGAGTATTCATTCTGTTATTCAGGTTAATTGGAAAGTTAAACCTCTTCATTCATCCTGGTATTTGGCTTTTTTTTTTATTTCATGTGTAACTCTAACATGAATCAATGAAGGCAGCATCCTGATATTATTATAGATCCATAGATTTCTTTATTGTCAGAGCTGGATTTTGATTATCACAAGAGAAATGTGGTGAAATTCAAAATGGCGTCTTTAAATCTCACCGTGAGACTTGTCCAACGACATTTCATGAATGTAATTTAGGTAAAACACACTTGTCTTCTGAATATCTCCATGTTGCACAAGAAACTAGACAATGCAGGTAAAATTTTAATGCAGCATGATTTTGCTGCATCTTCAAACATGAGCTGCAGATATGTGTGATTTGATTAAACTTTTTAGGATATTATAAAACCTCTACACTCCTTCAGGTGGGAGGAGCGACGCCACGTCTCTGAATCCATCTTTTTCTTACAATACCATCTTCATTGCAGCTGCAGAACATCATCGGCATCTTCTCTCCATTATTCTGTAATGTATCTGGTATCTATTTGTTTAGGGGGAGGAAGACTAAGACTAAGTGATATGTCGGATTTGAGCAGCACATTATACATGTAATAACAGTTTAAGGATACAATCCATCACTGCTGTCCGGTGTCACATCAGCCAGTGCGGGAGGGGGAAAAAGAAGTTGATCCGTCTCCCTGGGTCATCGTTTTTCAGCGTATTAGATGACAAATAATTGGTCATTCATCAATAACAATAGATGAAAGCTGAAATGATTTATTGCCTTTATAACAAAAATTGGGCCGGGCCCTGCGATCATGATGGAGCTCTCTGTTCAGTCAAGCCGAAAGGGAGAGGAGGGAGGGAGATTAAAAGAGAGATGGAGGGAAAAATTAGAGGAGGAACAGAAAATACAAGAATGAGATAGAAAAGAAACAGAAAATATGAGGAGGAAAATGAGAGGAGGAACCTAGAATAGAGGAAGGAGAATGAGGAAAAATTAACAAACAGAAAATCTGAGGAGGAGAAACAGAAAATACAGGAAGGAGGAGGAGGTAAAGGTAGAAGATCAACAGAAAATATAGGAAGAAGGAAGAAAAAGGAGAGGAACAGAAAATAGAGGAAGGAGAGAGAGATATCCTTTAAAAAAAGGAAAAGAAGAAGAAATGGGAGAGAAAATATAGACTGAAAGAACAAAAAAGGAACAAGGTTGCAAATAAGTAAAGGAAAGTAAAGAGGATAAACTTTAGTTTTAAAGAAGCTGAAATAAGGAAAATGAAACTTTTTGACTTGAAGAATGACGCAACGATCAGTCACTTAATCGATTAGTCGACAGAAAGTTCATCAGCACCTTTTTTAATAATCTATGAATCATTTTTCAAGATATTTTCCCGCCCGTCTCCATTTTTTTTTTTTAGACCAACTTCTCCAATATCAGACTCCTCTGAACATGATACCTCTTCCACTTATTAAGTTCCGGCCGCTGTGCCATTGACCACCTATCAAGTCATGATGGATCGCTCCGACCTGATAATACTGCACAGTTGCAAGATGTGAACACACTGCAATCCTTTTATTGATCGCCACAGTGCAGCACAGATCCCTGCCTGATTACCTCCTCTCTGGGATACTGACACAACATCTGGAGTGTTAGATGAGGGATGGAGTTACAGTAAAGCACAGGAACATGTTCTGAGAAGGTGTTTGCAGCAGATTTAAAAAATACTTTTTAAACTTTTTAGAACATATCAAAGCTCCAGGTGATGTGTTCCCAACCTCATATCCTAAAAATATTCAATCACATAGGTTTAAATGGTGAAACCGTCACACTGTCATGCATTTTCTATGATGCTGCCAAGGAATGTTCTGTGCTTTATTGTACAACTGCATTGATCAGTGGATTAATTGATTAGTTGATCAATCACCAACTATTTTGATAATTAATTTGGTTTCTTTAGTCTTCTATGATAGTAAATAGATGATCTTTGGGTTGTAGATAGTTGGTCTGGACACAAAAAGGACATTTTTAGTTGAATCTTCAGCTTTGGGAAACAGTGATTGTCATTTTACATCATTTTATGAACCAAACAACTAATCGAGCTGATCGCAGCTCTACTCTCTTTTCCTTTGTTTAATACAAATAATAAAAACAGCTTTAATGATTTATCAATAATAAGAATAGTAGTGGTAAAATCTGCTTTTTAGATTTGATTTATAGGTATTAAATTGACATTTTCATTTAAAGGATTGAAGCTGCTGGACAGATGTGCCGGATGACAACATGTGGACTGAACGCCACCTACAGTAAGTTCCATGATAATCTTAGAAATAATCAAATGTTGTGTGGACAGGAATCACTTTTTAGAGATTGTTTCCTTTTTAGTTTTTTTACTTTGACCTGCCACACCTCTTCTCTTGGGAGAATCTGTGGTTTAAACTTTTTATCTTCTCTTCATGGGGAAAAATAGTACTTTTACAGGGGAAACCCCCTAAAATAAGAAATTAGTTTAACCTAATCAACTGTTCAGAATCTGAAGATGTTCAGATTATCATTTCCACTTTTGAAAAGCTGAAACCAGTGAAGTTTTGGCTTTTTTTCTTCGACTCAGAACATTGTGAAAAACGTCTTCTTTCACAGAGATCAAATAGGTCTCGGAGAGCAGCGAGCTGCTTTCTTCCTTTTAGAAATTCAGTGAGACACATTTGGTTTGTCGGTTAAGTGCTCTGATCCATTTCTGAGCTTTTCTGCGTCGCCGTCACGCCAGCGGCTCCATCTGCAGCGAGCACTAAGTCAGCCCGGCGAGCGGCGGGTTCTCAAAAGTCCTAATCGTTGTGTTCCTCTGGCCGGGGGCCGAGCTGGCAGCTCCTCCGTCACGGAACAAACTGCACCCGCCACCTGCCAGAGCCTCGTCCCAATCAATAGACCCAGTTACAGTAAGAGGCCGTTTATCTCGTCATCTCGGGAGGAATTATGGCCGGGCTCGCTCGCTGCCTCTCCTGTTGCATTCTGGGAACGTTGGAGTGTTGTTGGGCGTGTAGGTATGGGTCCAGTTTTTAGGAGGAGTGATAGAGGATTGTTTTACAGCGACTGGCAATATGAGAGAGTTGACTTGTCTTTCTACTTTATCTTATACACTTTGACACGCTTCTTTTCCTTTATTATTTAATTTCTGTCCATCTTCCTTTTGCTTTTCTTACACTTCTCCCGCCTCCTTTTCTTCCTCTTCTGATTTGTTCTTTCTCTCATTAAAACAAATCCTACAATAAAACATTGTATTTCTTTTCTTTCTGTATTTTCAGAATATTGAAGTCAAAATCACTTTAATATAATAGATTATTTAAATGCTTATTCATGTAGAATGAATACAGAAGTTTCAGAATGCATTTGTGTTGCTGTGACAGAGCAAATATAGTTAGAATCTTGCAAAAATTCGGACTTTGTGTGATTTATGTATTGGATATGATGATGTCACCCTGTTCAATGCATGAAACTCAATGCTGCTTAAAAATGACTCAAAATATGATCAGAATAGCTGAAGATTAATGTAATAGTTTAATTAATCAACTAATCTCTTCCCTTTTGACACATAATGATGAAAACAATTTAAATATGAATAGAAACTAAATAAATAAAAGAGAAATCCAGAACAAATCTGCTGATGACCCTTCGATCACCAGCTCAGTTACTTCCTGCCTCCTCTGCCCTCGCCTCCTCTGTCCTCGCCTCCTCTGTCCTCGCCTCCTCTGTCCTCGCCTCCTCTGTCCTCGCCTCCTCTGTCCTCGCCTCCTCTGCCCCCGGTGTCATTTGGACTTCCTCGCAGATCACAGTCTCCTCTCTTCTGCTTCTGTGACTCCTGTAATTCTGTTCACTCTCCCTTTCCTGAGTAATTGAAGTAATTTCCCACCTTGGCTATGATGAATGTGTCCCGCTCTCCTGCCGTGCCCTTCTACTTTAGCCGGCCTAATTAAAGAAAACATTCCATGATTGCCTATTTTTCCTCGAGCGTGACAACCTATTATTCTCCCCAGCACCTGATTAGAGAGTTATTATGCTTAGATTTAGATTGATTTAACCGGGCAGCCTAATAAAAGACTACTTGGGGTTTGATTTAAAGTGGGGGAATTGCAGGTTTTGGAGCCAGTCACGGTGTGTAATTGTTATTACTGCTTCATGATATGAGCGGACGAGCGGGGAGGGAGTTCTTGAAATTGAATTAGAAAATTAGAAGGTCACCGGGTGTACAACAGGTGACATTTTGGGACATTCTTACCACAATAGAGCTGTCAGGAGGAGGGACGTTCAGGCGCAGATTTGTCCGGAATGATAAATCACATCCATCATGGGCTGCAGAAAGTGACATATTTCTATCAAAACAAGATTAATCTCTCCATCAACGGCAGCAAAGCGGCTCATAATCAGCGAGGATTGGATGCAAAATGGGTAAATTGACTAGTGTTTGTATTGGGTTGGTACTGTCACAGTATAAAAGAAATAGGAAGATACAGTCTCATAATACAGCTGAGATTTTTCATCATGTGACCAGCGTTCTTATAGATGCACAAAACAACTTGTGTGTAGAAGGTTGTCACTGCCCCTATTATACTATTATAATCCTACAGGTTCAGGCACAATGAAGCTGTTCTTAAAAATTAGTTTGTTGTTTGATAAAAGCTTTATTAGTGCTGTAATATATTTAACTTTAATATTGACTTTAAAGACTGATGCAAAGACAAAACTGAAATATCTTCTCTCTCTCTCTAATCACGTTTATTCTTGCTGTCTCTTCTCTTAAAGTAAATGTTTAAATAGTAATTGGACTGAACTGATGAAGAGTTTTTCTACCTCAACAAACAAACAGTTGCAGAAGAACTTGCCTCAGTAGAAATGGTAATCAAAGCACTAATACAGAAATCTAAAAATATTCTATTACAAGTTAAAGTCCTGCATGAACAAAATCTGTTTTTATTCCTTGGACATTTACATCACATCATGAGATTATAAATACTGAAGCGTCATTGTCAAGTATTTTTTACTTTGTGTAGTTTGAACACATGGTAAGTTAATATAATCCAGTGGTTCCAAACCTAGGGGTTGGGCCCCTCCAAGGGGTCAGTGGATAAATATTAGGGGTTGTGAGATGATTAAAGAAAGAGGAAAAGAAGGACGAACGGATTCTTTGAAATATTAATATATAATATGGTGAAATATTGGATCATTTCTTGAAATAAAACCATGTGAGAAACTCATTGTTGGAGCTGTTAACAACTCTTATATTCTCATATTTTATAAAACCTTGTTGAAGAGTCTTTGTGCCAGAAAAGCCTTATTCATTCAGTTGACCCTTATTCATGATAAGAAAATAAAATGAAGTCGTAATGTCACACAGAACAGATACAGATAGATGCAGAATATACATTCTGAATCTTTGTGATAATGCATTGCTCCACTTGAACATGAATCTGTCCTTGCACTTACATAAAAAGGTCAGAGGTCAAGGTCAGTTACAGATCAGCAGCCATTCTGTATTTAAAAAGAGTTTGTCTCCACATTAACAAACCGTTAAAGCCTGATCTTGCCGTAGTCAGTGAGTTGCTCTGCCTGATCCCAAAAATGAGTAAATATTTGATGTGTGCCTCCTTCAGCTAACATCTGTTTTTTGGACCTCCAGAAGCTGACTGATGGTCGGTCCTCGCCGCGGCCTCGCTCAGATCTAGTTAGCATAACTGCACTTACTGACGCGGCTGAGCAGCATTTTGATAAATGACACGATTAGAGGTAAAATGAACAATTTGACTCGGGCCACGCCACGAAAGCACAGAGGCTTTACACTCGCTGTCAGAGGGGAGAATCAAGTCCATCTTTCATGTCTGAAATCCAGCAGTGTCAGAGCGAGCTCGGTGTAAGTCGTCGCTGACATGTATTCACTGTTGGGATTATTGGCAGTCACTTCTTCACTGTCACCGTGAGTAATGGCCACAAACTGTAGTGCAGCGTGTAACTGCACCGAGAGATTGATGTATGACGAGATGAGGAGACTGATGGCTGCATGCACAGATACTGTAGATGAATGGATAGTTTAAACAGATTGAACTGTTATGTTGTTTGTAATAGATTAATGGGATTGGAATTGTGCAATCAGGCAAATTTATTGCTTTTTGAGGTATTTAACTAAAAATACACCTTTTATAAAAATTAGAGGTAAACATGACAAACTATCCTGATATAATAGGATATAATAATAGGATATAATAATAATATCATAATAATAATATAAAATTAAGCTTCACCAAGTTCGGTGCATGAAACACAATAAATTCCTCAGTTTACTGGACTAGAGCTGCAACTGATTGATGGTGGAATAATCAATAGATTATTGAAAAGGTGTAATAGTGTAAAATGTCGATCATTGTTTCCCAAAGCTGAAGATCCAGACAAGCAGTCCATAACCCAAACATCATCAGTTTACAATGATAGAAACCAGAAAATAATCAGGAACCAGAGAATTTGGACAGTTTCTTCTTAAAATAACTCAATCCTATTAGTTGATTATAAAATAGCTGCTGATTAATGTGATAGTTGGCAACTAATCAATTATTCCACTAATTATTGCAGCTCTAGTGTGGAGTCTATTAACACTACACCTATCAGATCTTCTGATAGTGTGTGTTTGTTCATGTGACCAACATCTATATTGAGCTGGAGCATTGTGTACAAACTGAAGCAGAACAGAAGGACGTTCTGTGAAAACCTTAAAGTTGTTAGTTCCTGCCACAATGAGACCGTTCTGTATCATATTTAATTTATGATTAAAAAGCAATATTGTCCTCTATAATCACAGTAACCCAGTCGTCATACAACAATAGTCTCATGTAAAAGTAATTATTCGTGCAGACAATAAATCGCCCACAATAAATGAAGATAACTAGCTTGGAGCTTTTAATTTGCCCTTTATTTTATTTCTTTACTTTGACCTACACAGTAAAGGCATTTGACCTGTTTGATTTGAGATGTTGAAGAAAGAAAGAAAGAGTTGATGAGTAAAGCTGACAGTGTCTGCAGAAATTAACCAAATAAAAAAGAAAATGTTAGGATTCAATTGAAAAACAATCTCTACCAATGATATTGATTTTTTTTGTTTGTGCATGCTCACTGTCTGTAGGGCGACGGCTTCATCTAGTCCTCCACATTTATTTATTATTACTTTGATTATTAAAACCGCCTGTCTTCTGGCACCAGATTGAATATGAAGACCTGACGGCCAGCAAATTGTGCACAGATAGATCTTCTATTTGTCCAGTCAAGCAGAAAATATAGACCTGAAGTGGCACAGCGAAGTGAAGAGAGAGATGCAACAGGGAAGGGAAGATGGTGGGAAGATGAAAGGAGAGGGAAACGGGTGTCAAAGCAGGGTGAGGTGGGAACAGAGGGATGAACGAGGAAGAGAAAGGTTTTACAGAGGACAGGGAGAAAGATGATGAGGTGAAAGTGAAGCTGATGAATGCTTCATCTTCTGAATCTGGAATTTGGGAACAATTAGCAGGTTTCACAGGCTTTATAAAGATTTATTTTGTTCCTGAACCATTCTTTGGGAGACACGAAAACATATGTGAAGATGTGAGTGATGTAATGTGAAGAAGATCAAAAAAAGACTGAACAAGGGATAACATTTTGATGAGGGAAAGAAAAACTGAGGAAAGGATAGAGGGATGAGAGGAGAAGGAGGAAGGTGCATAAAGAAACCAAAAGTTGAAGATATGATGGGAGGTGGAAAGAGTTAAAAGGAAAAGCATGAAGAGAAGAAACATGAGAGAGAGAGAACAAATTAAATGTTATGCAGCAAAGAAATTAGAGCAAACGACGTCGCAGGGAAAAACAGAGGGAAAGAAATCATGTATGCATAATGTTTATTAAGCCTCAGATAAATGAGATGTTGCAGCAGCTGGCTGCACGATAAAGCTAAACATTAAAAATAAAGAGATGATTTCTTTAAAGAATTAATGGCACTCTGAAGTCATCGATGATCACTCACTGAAGACTTCATTATTGCAATTAATGGGTCCGTCTGCTACTTGACCCGGCCGTCAAAATTAGTGGCAAGGAACCTTTAAGTCAGATGGATGAACTGCCACAGCCCTCGCTGGCTAATTGGCAGCCACAATCAAGAGCGAATATGTATCAGAAGAAGAAGAGGCTTAACATATATTAGCAGAATAAGAGGAGAAGAAGAAGAATGAAACTGTAAGCAACATGGCAGCGGCAGCTCTCTGGATGTCAGTGGTGGAGCTGATCAGCCTTGTGTATCTGGGTAGAATATTTAGTAGCAGTATGTTTAATTTCCTATATTTAATTTATTTTTTATATATTACCCTGGATTCCAGCCTCTGTGTTTTCAGTTGTTGCATTCAGTTGTTGTGTGTGTGTGTGTGTGTGTGTGTGTATATATATATATATCATGGAAATAAGGGCTTTATAGACAGACTTAAACGTGTTTTGCAGCCACTGTAGTTTCTCCTCCTCACCACTAGATGCCACCAGAAAACAAAAAAAAACAGCAGTTTAACATTATCAGCAACTATGAGCATAAACTTCTTAAATTGTAAGGATTTAATCACTGAAAGATGCTCAAGAAACATGTTATTAGTTTATTCAGGTGTGTCAGAGTTTCAAGGCATTCATTAAATTTCGTTGCAGTTTTCATAGACTTAACTAGACATGGATGAAATTATAAGGTTTGTAGAGTGATGTTTATTATAATGAGCATAACAACCAAGGAAAAGGACAATTCAAAGAGGAAAATGGCTATAGTTACATTTACACCTTTAAAATGATGAGTGAGTTAGTAGTTGTTATGACATAAAAGCATATATGAGTATTTTCAGTATAAGTTGACTTCCATATTAGTTGGTTACATAACTATTCATTCACGAAGGGAAACTCTGTTGTCATAGCAGCAGTCTGGTACACTTAAATACAATAAAAACACAATGGTATAAAACACTGAGGTAGAAAAAAAATGAATAGAAATAGAATAGGAATAAAAATATGGAATGGAACAAAGGCACTTAAATAAAGGAGGAGGCATGTTAGCTTCCCGCTTTCCAATCACAAGGCTGGGATGTTTCCATGACAATGAAGGTTGCATAACTTTAAGGAAGTATATGCCATGTAGATCACTGTTGACCAAACAACAATTTCAGAGTAAGTGTTGGAAATATAATAAAGCAAAAAAGCAAAAGAGGAAACCAAAGCTACCAGTAAGAACAAAAAATCTAGGTTTAAGTATGAAAACAGTGATTAAGATAATGAACATATATATCAGCAGTTTGCAAATGAAGAATAAAAAAAACAGCTATATATATATATATATATATATATATATATATATATATATATATATATATATATATATATATATATATATATATATATATATTCTCAGAACACACCCCTGCTGGGAGGGTTGCATCCCTGCTTTGTCTGAAGTTGTGTGTAGAGGCTGGGTTGAGATTACCAGTGTGGGCGGTGCGTTCAGGGCCCTCAGGGACTCCGTGCAGTGGAGATGGACGGGGCCCAGGTGAGTCGTGCTGCGTGCAGACACAAGCTCATTTCCCGCTGAAGCAAACACAACCAATGGCCTCTTCGTGTCCCATCGATTTCCTCTTTCGGCGAAGCAGAGGGGAGGAAAAGAGATTAAAAAATGGTGCTGCGTTTTCCCTCTCATGCATCAGCCAAGTCGGGCATAAAATAGTCCGTTTGGATGGGTGATCATGAACTAGCAGTGACGGGGAAGTTCACCAGAGCTAAATGGATGTTCAGGCTCCACTTTTTATCCGCCTCCCACCTCATGTTACAGCTGTAATTTATGGTAATAATATCCCTTGAAATGGTGGCGGGAAAAGAAGCGGATGAGAAATGGTCCTCGCAGCATGTTTACATTGCCTGTATGATTGTGGGAAAGCAGGAGGACTGTATCCGGCTGATTGCAAAAGATAATTCATCTGAGGTTTTTCCACAAGGTTTGGTCTAGAAAATATTGAGAAATATTCAGTGTTTCCTGAAGTCGAAGATGCAACTGAAAATGTCTTGTTTGGTCCTGAAAAACATGTTTGGCTCTAAATGAGTCATTATTCCACTAATTGTTGCAGCTTTGAGCAGCTCATTTGAATTTTTAAACATTTTCAGGGAAATTGGAGACTTTAAATTGGCCATAGGTGTGAGTGAATGGTGTGAGCCATAGGCTGGCGACTGTCTGGGGCGTATCCCTGCCTTTCACCTCTGATGTGATGGGATTGGCTCCAGCGGGTATAGAAAATGTATGACTGGGATGTACTGTTACACTAGGAAGAATATTCTGACCCCTCTTAAATGTTTCATGTTTTTATGTGGTTTATTTAATAGATTTTAATGTGTTATTGAATCACGCTTATGTTTTTAATTAATTCTAAAATGAACTGCCCTTCCTTAAAACAAGCTAATTTAACTTAATTAAAAGTAATTACAGTAAGTATGTGCAATTTAATTTCCATCTCCTGCACATGTGCAGACAAGTAAAATATTTGATTTAGTTCATTGTCTGAATGTTAAATTAGTTGAAGGTTAAGATCCAGAAAAAATAACTAAAAGTTAGGAGTTAAACTATTACAATGACTGAATCTACATTCATTTTAGTTCCAAAAATTAGACGTATAAGTAATCATCCTCATGTATTATCATGTATTTAAGTAGAAATCTCTTTTAAAATGAAAGCAAATTCTACTCAAAGTTTGATGATTCTGCACGTATACATACATTTACATTAATATTTAGTATTTAACAGTTGCAATTTTCTGTGACTCAGCTTCTTAAACTGCAGTTTTCTTTTTTTTAAACAAGCTATAGGCTGAAACCCGGATGTTAAAAGAATCACCATCAGAAGATGATCATTTATATCTTTGTTCACATGTAGGTTTACCTTGTTGCAGGCAGCCCACACATGTTCTATTGCAAAGAGTGATTCAGCGCTGAGTCACCGCTGTGTACATACCTTTACTCTCTAACTGCAGAAACATGTTTCATAACAACACATTTTTGTCTTTACAATATGCCCTTAATCATATAAATGCTCAGTTTATATATTTTCACCAAATATTGTCAATCCTTGCTTTAGTAGTTGCTCCAAAATTGATCAAATTGAAGATAAATCTCCCGTATGCTGTTCCCTGCAGATGATTTATCTTGAAAAAGTTAAGAAAGTAGATGCCGTTACCTTTTCCTCCTGTAACTCATTAAGATAATTTATGTCCTGTAGCATGAACGTAAAGCTCCAAACTGACAAGTACAAACTACAAACTTCTCCTGTTGGGGCTGACTCGGAGGAGGAGTAGCCGCTGAAATCTAGAGTTTCTGACTTCTCACCGCTGTCTGGAAAGTGCTGAAGCAGGAGTGGCTCTGTTACCGTGGCGATTAATGGGCTTATCAACTAGCTCCGACACCAGTGCCTCTCCCACTTTGTTTTTTTAAATTTCTCTTAAACATACTTGCTTATTTTGAAAACCTTTTTGACAAAATGTTGCATCAAACTAATTTATTCTAATTATTCACGCCACCCAGCACCCAGCCCCCTCCCTTCCTGCTCTCCTTAAACCTTTTGGTGCAGATTAACGTAACAAAAAGTCTATTAATTAATGTTTTGTGGCTTTTAATTTCTGGCAAGGATGCCGTCTGGTTGCAGCTGCCTGTCGAGACCCGTCACTGTTGAACCGGTGCCAGGGAAGTGCAGATGTAATTCTGTTATCTCTTGCTTAGTCGTTTACGCAAATTAATTTGAACAATTAGCCCTCTACCGGTCTTTCATGAATCATGCAAGAGAAGCTGCCAAAAAAATGAATAGTCAAAGATTTCCATTTCAAAATGAGATAGCTCCTACTCTGGGAATAAACTCTCAACACCTGCTCTAGTTCAGAATGAAATAATGACACAGAATCACTGGTCATTGGTAAAAAAAGAATGTGGATATTTAAATGAAATAATAAACTTGAGTTAATACACACTGTCGACAGTTTGAGGTTTAGAGCTTTAAATTTCACCTGTGTGATTTGGTTATATAGTTATAAAACAGAGGTTTATCACTGGGTACTTTACAGATACCAAAGCATGGTAAAAAAATAATTAGAAGAGCCGGGAGCGGTGTATCCCAGAGTCTCCATTATACTAATTAAAGTCGCTGCTAACCTTACAGGATTTTCATTAGTCTGGGTTTCAGTGGAGAGTTTAACTGTCCCATGGCACCACTAATGTTTTATCAGAAGCTTTTCCAAACAAGAATTGTGGCTATTCTGGTTGTTTTATACAAAAGACTTTCCAAATTATATCGTGTTCTCTTATTTTTTGCATCTTTGTTGGCTGCTTTGCCAAAACATACTCATCAGTACTGTAATTAGTAAGGTTTCATATACTGTATCTTCTAATATATCTGATATTGGCTGGAATTAAAAGATGAAGGGAATCTGCCACACTAATTAAACACCTTCTCAATCCAGGACACAATTGACTTTCTTCAGCATTTTTATGATGTAATAGTTAAAATGAAGTTTTAACAGCAGTAAAGAGGTCTGGTTAGTGTCTTAAACAATTTTCACCCTCTGCTTATTTAACTTTTACCACAATCTGAATAAAGACATTTGTCACCCTACACAGATGTCATTGCATCATTTAATTGCATCAATTTAAGACGCTGTGGGAATATGACAGTAAGGGGACAAAGCAGTGTTATTTGACACCCTGGAAATGAGAACCGTCTTTCTAAGCTGATATTTAACTTATAATAAAACATAAAGTAGCTCAATTATGGTTATTGAGACATAGAGGATCTAGCAAATATTTAGAAAAGAGAATGAGAGATGTGATCTTTCCCTTTGAGCTGCAAGAATCCAAACTTGATTTCTTTTTAATTTGTAAAATTAATGTTAAAATAAAATGTTCACATCTTGATCTGCATCTTCTGATGCCAGACTTCAGATTTTATGACATAAATGTAGTGACAAAGTGCAAGATAATGCTCCTGTTATTTTTTTTTTTACTTTTACTCGTAGAGACCAGCAGGGGGCGGCTTCCCTCTACTCTCTGAGCTGCAGCTGCCTCTGCACTCTCTCCTGGCTGCAGTACAAACACATCTTTTCCTGGACATGAAGCCACTGTGTGTGTGTGTGTGTGTGTGTGTGTGTATGTCATTAATGGCTGCCTTTCAAGCCGTCAGCCTTAACGAGCTGATTGCAAACGGAAATTGAGGTTTTGAAATGTAACCGAATAAGCAGATTCTTGCTTCGGCTGGAAGGAGGGAGGACAGGAGGCAGGACGACACCCCGGCTTCATCCTCCTCTGCATTATCTTTAAAACACCACGTTTAAGAAAAAAAGAAGCCATTAACCACCAATAAGTGGAATCCATATGATCTGCTCAATACTGTCATGTAATTTTGTGACAGTTATGTGTTCTTACACAAACATATGAGGCAAAGCTTCTCCCCTGTAAGTGCCTGCTAACTCGATTGTGCTTGTGTGTTTCTTCAGTTCCGTGTTTAATGTCCATTAAGAGTTGAGAGACGGTGACTGAGGGGACGTAATGGTGTCCTGTAGCACTGCATATGCTGCCTTTTATTTATTTATTTATTTTTTTACAGACTTATAATAGGACAATTGACTCATTAATTGTATCATCAGTTACACGCGGTTATTCAGTTAATAATTAATTGGACTTTGCTCACAAATACAAACCTAATTGTTGAGGTAGAATTGACGTGTATCCCGAGAAATACGAGAAATCCTACAGTGTTTAAACTTTCTCTGAATTACAAAGGTGTATGAATGTGGGCTTAGTTTATTATAGGTGTGTGTGTGTGTATGTTCTCAGAAAAAGTGCAGAATGTGTTATAATAGTATATTATAATACTTGTTTAAACATGTTTTAGTTCATCAATTTAGTGCCAATTTGAGAACCTTTCTGAAAATACTGCATCATATTTTGCAGTTTAATAGGATACAGATAATAGATGTAGAGCAGTAGAAGTAGAGGACCTGAGTAAATGTACTCTGTTACTTTTGTCAAAGCAAATATATCTGAATAAGCTAATGGGACAAGTGCAAGAGGTCAGTAGGAAGTGTCGACAGCTGAGTTTATTCAGTGACACACCTTTTATTTTTGCAGGGAAGAGTTGTGATGTTTCAGATACTTAAAAACCTGCGGAGTAAGAAGGGAGTCTGTTCTCTTCCAGATAACACAAACACACTCACTCACGTTGTTAATGAGACTGTTTTATGTTGATTTTTGCCACTAGAAACACTACAAAAGTCAGATTGGGGAAAGTAGGGGACAGGAACGGATTTATCACCGTTGTTGGGTGAAAATCTTGTGAATAATTTTGTTTTCGTAGTTTAGGACTGAGCTGGTGTGTGTGTGTGTGTGTGTGTGTGTGTGTGTGTGTGTGTGTGTGTGTGTGTGTGTGTGTGTGTGTGTGTGTGTGTGTGTGTGTGTGTGTGTGTGTGTGTGTGTGTGTGTGTGTGTGTGTGTGTGTGTGTGTGTGTGTGTGTGTGTGTGT
The DNA here is from genome assembly GCA_030544235.1 of Lepturacanthus savala. NCBI lineage: Eukaryota > Metazoa > Chordata > Actinopteri > Scombriformes > Trichiuridae > Lepturacanthus > Lepturacanthus savala. Next base: position 3,218,808 of record CM060475.1, read on the forward strand.
GTGTGTGTGTGTGTGTGTGTGTGTGTGTGTGTGTGTGTGTGTGTGTGTGTGTGTGTGTGTGTGTGTGTGTGTAATAGCTTAAATCCAAATAAAGAGCAGCTCTGGGTGAGATAAAGGTGTCTGTGATGCATTAATGTCTCTTCATTCCAGGTAGAGCAGCTGTTACCGTATCATCATCTCATCATTTACACACACAACACGGCTCCGGCTCTTCTCGTCAGGCTGTAATCACCTTAATGCAAAAAGCTGATGAAGTTGCCAAGGCGCAGAATGCTCCGTCTCAGACCTTCTCTCTGTTTGTGTGTGTGTGTGTGTGTGCGTGTGTGTGTTTTTGTAATGGTGCTGTCATAACCGCTCTGCTCCGTCTGGGCCTAAGTAAATCTGAGGCGCCATCTTTTAAACGAGGCTAACAAATGAACACGTTTTCCCCCCATCAAACGGCTCCTGACAGTGATGCATGGGCTTCCAGATGAGCTCTGAAAAACTGATGGATCTGCAACGGTACAAGCGCTTAGATAAACTAATGCATGTAATTACATTTTCCATTCCCACTCTATTGCGAGGCATCTTATTACAATATCATTAGTCGAAATGGTCGACAAAAAACAAAAAAAAATGATATACACTAGTTTGCAAATTTCTTTCTTCTTCTTTTCCTCTTTCTTCTTTGTCTTTTTTGTTGTGCAGGGTAATTACGGGAAGTTGATTTCTTCAACTGGAGTGAGAACAATTTGTTTGCTTCTCGCGGAAAAGACATTATCAGGCATCTCTGTGTAAGCGTTAGTAATTGTTGGAAGTCTCATTCAGCGCTGGTGTGGATAAGGAAACGGCTGAGATGGTCAGAGATGACCTGTACAGGCCAAACACATACATGACATTATCATATCTTCTCTTAGATTCTTGACATATAATCTGTGTGCAGAACGAAACTGAAACAACACCTAACTTCTTTTGTTTCAGGAGATATTCTCATGCTTGTGTATTTTCAATTGGTTCCAGTTATCTTTGGATCTCATTGTTTTTGGTGAAAATTATTTTTAATTGTCAGGTTCAGGCAAATTTCCTCTCCTAAAGTAATTTTCTGAAATAATTAATCACCTGAAATAGTGCTGCTGTAGTTTTCATGATCAATTAATCTGTTGCAGTGATGAGTTGATTAATTGATAAGTAGACAATATTATATTTTGATAACCAGCTTCTTGACTTTAAATATTATCTTTAGTCTCTTTAGTCCTTTAGGACAGTTTGGACGCATTGTAATAAAACATTAATTGTAATATTTGCAAAATAAGGCTTTAAAAGTTATGGAGACACAGTGGTGCACTACGTAGTGTTGTTGCCTCGCAGCAAGAAGGTCGCAGGTTCAAGTCCATGAGCTGGGACCTTTGTGGGTGGAGTTTGCATGTCCTCCCTGTGTCAGCGTGGGTTTCTGGGATTTTAAATTGCCCCCTGATTGAGTGAATGTGTGAGTAAATGGTGTTGGTGCCCCCCAATAGCCTGGCAACCTGTCTGGGGTGTATCTCTGCCTCTCGCCTGCAATGCACTGCTGGTATAGAAAATTACTGACTGAAAAGACTAAAAGTATCTGTAGAATTGAAAGTAAAGCTTCTGAGACATCATGGTGCATTCAGGTACACCCCATAAAGTCAGAAATTATCCTTGAATAACTATGAAAGTTGTTTAAAATGGCAGCATTTCTATTTTTCATCATTATTTTCTTGCTCTTTCACTACAGAATTTTTAATAATCGCATAGCATTATGTTATTATAGTACATACACACCTCACACAGCTATTGTGTATTAAATATGAATGTGAGTATTGCATTATGTTTTATTAAATTCAAGATCTTCATGAATTCTAAATTGTTTTCTCAGGCTTAAAAATCCATTATATCTTCATACTTTTCACAGTACTGTCGTGAAGTTTGCATTTAATATCATTCTGTAAAATAAAAAATATCTAAATTTAACTTGTAGAATCCTGTGGGAACCTGGGCTGAATATCTTTGAATTGTGGACAAAACAGACCCTTGAATGGTTGAATTGTTTTGTCCACAATTCATCTCAGGCTTTAGGAATCAGTGATCACCATTTTTAATCTTTTCTGATAGTGTATGCACCAAACAACTAATTGATTAATTATAATTCATATTAAGGGTAGTAAAATTGTGAAAACGGCATCCTGGAGTGATGTCTAATTTTGTCTGAACCTCAAAAATTCAATTTACAACACTGGTCCGATAAAAGCAACTGATTTGTACTTTAAAATCTGCCGTAATGACACCACGTTGCTTTGCATTTGCACGTCTGTTTTGAACTTGTATGCATTCTTGATGCTGAACGTGTTTTTATCACACACACTCACAGGTGTGTAATGTTCTTAAGTTACAGTGGAGTCATGCTACAGCTGCATTGTGTGTGTGTGTCGCTTATAAGTGTATTTATGCATGCATATTGCATCTCTCACTCTGTCAGTCTCCCTAATATATACTCTCTCTCTTGGAGTAGGCTATGCAACAGCTGTGGTGTGTGTGTGTGTGTGTGTGTGTGTGAGGAGAGATTATTTTGCACCCATACGACTCTGTGTATACTTGTTAGTCTCGGACTGTGTCTGTCTGTATGTTTAAACATGCATATTGCTTCTTTCTGAGTGTGTAATGTCAAGGCTCCACGCTGCAGCTGTGCAGAGTGTGTGTTTATATGTGCGTAGTCTCTCTCTCCCTCGCTCGCTCGCTCTGCGAGTGTGTGATGTTGTCAAGGAGCGATGGGCTCATGTTGGGAGCAGCAGTGGAGCTCATTAGGGGAGTGCCAGGGGAGCTCGGTCGCTGCAGCCCCCAGTTCCCAGCGCTTCTCTTCGGGCCGCCGTGCCGCCTGGCCGGGCCCTCAGCTGCAGCGCTTCATCTGCACACATTACACTGAAGGTTTCTGCATAGCAGCACAGTGGCAAAACGCTGTCGTACACTGGCTGATGGCTGCACTTCACACCACCGTCACTCCTGTTTGTACTTCTCACTCTGCCGGCTAAATAATAGCCTGATTACACAGAATATTCAGGGATTTTCATTATCTGTTCAAATGTTAAAAGGTACAATGAAAATCCATTTTTCCTAGTTTGAATCCTGGTTTATGTCAAGTATAAGTAAAACATACAATTTTGAGCATTTCTGCATCAAAATCTTTCAATATCTCTTTCTGTAAAACAATTTTAATGTTTGACTCGTGCTGCATTCAGTTGTAGAGCTGCAACAAAGGACCAACTTTTAGACCAACAGTCCACATTCATCATTATACTATTATAGAAGAATAAAGAAACCAGAAAATAATGAGAAGTTGGAAGCAGAGAATTTGGACATTTTCTACTTAAAAATGACTCAAATCGATTAATTGATTATTAAAATAGTTGGTGATTCATGTAAAGGTTTCAGGTAAATGCTTAATTGACTAATTGCTGTAGCTGTAATTTGCTCCATATTTTCTTGTATCATTTTTCTATTATCAATTTAAAGGTACAGATTTGGAAGAAATGGAAAATATGGCTGCAACTAACAAATATTGAGAGTCGATTAGCTGGACATTCAATGTAAATGTCTTTTTTTTGTCCAGACCAACAGTTCACAACCCAAAAATCAACACTTTACTATTATAGAAACTAATTGATTAAAGGACTAGTCATGGCAGCACTATAGTAGTATAATAGTCCAATCAACAGTGAGGATTTGATTTAAATCCCCCTTGAAAGTATAACTAGTTTTCTTAGTTACTGGCTGATCAACACAATGATTAGTTGAATTATAGTTTCTGCAACATGGGGAAAAATATTCGTTGGCATGGTGAAGACATGAATGGAACTGGGAAGTATGGTTTGCAATAAAAAGATAAGGAAGGTTATTTTTTTTATTTAGAATTTATTAATTAATTTCAATCTTTTGCAAATGAGGAAATTGGCTCACTAGAATATTGACAAAATGATGAATCTGTCACATTTGGATATTTATGAGCACTGTTGTTAGCTGCGAGCAGACTTGAGGCTAAAACCGTATTTACTGGATAAGTTTTAATGATCAAACAACAAAATATCAAGAATGGGGGGAAAAATCAGACAAATCTAAACATTAGTTCAACATCCGGACCTTGGTATATGTTTTTGGAGCTTTTTTCTTGTGGATCTCAAACTTGTTTTTAATAAAATTGACTCATCGGTGTCTGAATTGACCAGTTCTTGATGAATCCATTTATTTGCTGAAGTTCAGTGTCTCTGAGAATATTCTAACCTTTGTTCCTTTAGTAGTGACACCACTCACAAAAAATACACTATTACAAATAAAAACACTGTTTTATTATAGACTGAGCTGGTAGCGCTGCCTTTCTCTACTTGACAAATGAGACTTTCATTGGACAATTATCGTTTTCGGGATCGCAAACGTGCGAATAGAATTTGTCACTGTCACTTTGTGTGTTTAAGGGCATATTAATCAAGTGATTAATTGCCAGATATTACCCAGTGAACACGGCCTGTGTTCCCATTCAAGTACTACTTTGCCTTTGAGCGTGATTGGTTAATGATTCCGTTTTTTGTTTTTCTGTTTGTGGAAGGCTGAATGGATTTGTTTAATGTTTACCAGCACGTCAGAGGGCAGCTCCTCTTTCCTTTATGATATTAAAGATGACGACTTGAGCAGATTTCAGTTTACCAACTCGAATTTCTGGTCCACTTATGATATATTATCTAACTTTAAAGATGACAAAGATGTTTATTTAGACTGTTTAGTCAAACAGACAACAGAGCAGCATATCTTTGTTGTTCAGTTTGATGACATTTGATCCCACGTTAAAGCAAATATCCCTTAAGAGCTTCATCTTAGTTAATTGTGCATTTATTTCTATTTTCAAAAAGCTCTGTAACAACAGAACCATTACAGACATAATTTATTGAGTCATAAAACCTTTCAAACGTTAACTATAATAAGTCAAAATTTACTAGCCCTTCTCACTCTTTAACCAGCAAAGTTGCAAGTAGATGTACTAAAAAAAGAAATAAAATAAATTACAGAACACGTCACTGAACTATTCCTGATTAAATTATAGAAACATGCATGCAAAGTGGATTGATTTTTAGACACTATTCAGCAATAAAATGCAGAAAAATATATATATTTTTTTACAGGAAATCAGGCTCTGTCACTGAATTACATACAATGTTATTTGTAGAAGCAGCATCAGTTGTTTTACAGTCATTTTGAATCATTCCTAACCTCTAAAATATGTTAATATTCATTTATTAATATAGAATAAACCATGTCAAACTGTAGAAAATCAGTTAATTCATGAAACTATTTTTACATTTGAATCTGTAGCTTTTGGTTTTATGGATGAATTGAAAGAAAAAAGGCATCAGTACTGTGATTATCCACTAGAGGGAGCTAAGCTAATGTATGATGTGAGTGTTTGCAGCCTTCATGAACGCACACACGCTTTCTCTCTCTCTTTCACACACTTTGGTTTTTCTGCTCCAGTTCAAAAAACAATTCTAATTGGGCCTTTTTGCTCTGCTCCAACTCTGCGAAAGACACGTACGTCTTCTCTCAACCTCCAGTCTTAGATGCACAATTTAGTTTTGACAAATGTGATGTTTCAGTTAAATTGTTAATGGTGCTACAGGACTGTGAGAGCCAGACATCAAAGGGCATACATTAATACTTACCACTCATGTTATTTCTTGTTCTGTTTAGTCTCCTGGGGAGAGGAATACTCTGTGAAGAGTTCTTCTTCTTTGCTGTTAATAAACCCTGATGTTTCTTTTCCAAAAGGTAAAGCACCTCGACACGCAAATGAGGAAAAAAAACAAAAAAAAAACAAACAAGGATCTGGAAATGAGGGGGCCGAGCCGGATGATCCGCCAACATTAAGAGGCGTGCTTTGAAGAAAATTCCATCAAAGGCAAAACAATAAGTGAAGCGGTGTGTGTGTGTGTGTGTGTGTGGAAAGATGGTGTTAAATACCTCGTGTTGTTCAGAAATGCTTAAAATCTCAATTGGCTCCGTTAACTGGCATCTGGAGAACAATGAGTTGAATCTGTTAGGGGTTTATAAAAGGCTTTTAGCGTTTCCGTCTTCTTCCATATGCCGTTGCGTGATTGCTTTGCATCTTCATATTAGGGCCCGTGCACCTTGTTTTTCCTCCCGCTGAGGCTGAATAACGAACGTTGGGCAGAGGACGTGTTTGAGTGTGGTTTCTGATGTTTGAACAGCACGAGGGCGCGCTTGATTTACGGTGTGGCTGGCAGCTTCGAGAGACGACGCACGACTTACGAGAGGGGAATTAAGTGCTTCTCACATCCACTATCTAAACAAATTCCAGCATATTTATTATACTGCGCCGTTATAAATAGTGATACTTCATATAGGTATTAATGGTTCCTACACCTTCGCCTATCTGCCTCTACATTTTCAACATTTTTGGCATCAAACGACTAGAGAAAAGCTTCCTGCCTCTTGTTCAGCAGATGTGAGGAGGAGCTGAAGACATGTTCGTTTCTGACATTTTCCCCAACCTGCTGTGACACAAATAGACTCACTGTCACATGATGTATACTCAACGATACATCAGGGACCAGGGAAAATGGTCTGCGAATAAGCATGTAGGAACAGTTGCTTTTATAAGGCTGCATGAGCGATTTATAGGTGTGTTAACAGATTATATAGTGGTGAAGAAACTCTTCACTGAAACACAGAGGAATATAATTATTTCAGATTTAGCTGCTATTCAAGGAATTTGACCCACTAGAGTAGTTTATTTCCTTTTTAAATGATCATCAAAGTGATTCTCTGATTTATTATATTAACAATATGACACATCTGATATCTAATATATAAATTAGAATTTAAAATATGACAAAATACCTCATTATTTCCCTTTTTTTTATTCCTGCACTGCTATGGGAAGTCTTATTTGAGGTAAAAAAGGCACATCCTCGTCTGTTTCATCTCCATCCTCTGAGGTCAGCGATAACCCTGAGGCCGTATCGCTGACTCCTCTCACAAATGTCTTGCCAACGACTCTTAAGCGTCTCTTAACCAGGTGAGACACGGGCGACCTCCACTCGCAACCTCCACATCCTCTTCATGACAGGAGAAGGGCTTTGTGTGTTTGCGTCGATTGTGTTTGGCATTTCCGCTGTGAAGTCCCGAGCCTCAGTACAGCGCCACAGGCCGTTACCTGTCAGGTCTGAGACACCGTAGACGTTGATGGAGGCGCGAAGGGGCCAGGTAGAGGTGGACCTGTCAGTGCTGATTTGTCAGGACTTCACTCACCGCCTCTCAGGCGCCGACAGAGGTATAGCTGCGGTTTCCATGAAGTCTGCACTTAGTCATACATGCGTCGGCGGTCATTTGTCTTCTCCGTGCTGTCCAAACAACAGATAGTGTCTTGAAGAGTTAATTTATTGCTGTCTAGGTGAATCACCTTCAGAAGAAAAACAGCACAGGATGCTGTGGTTGTGCTGCGGCGCTCCAACAGGAACCATTGAATTATTAGTTAATATAGTTAGATTTTGTATCTATACGTGTGTAAATATTCCTAACTCAGAATATTTAGATTTTAAGTCAATATTTATTTATATCTAGTAATTATCCTTGAAAGGGGATAATTCTGCACATTTCCAGCTTTATATTTATATTTTACTAGTATCTTTGAATAATTTCCAGGTAAAAACTCCTTATTTATCTGATACTGACCCCTCAGTTCAGCCTCTATGTGAAATTTGGCCTCTTTAGCTCCTGTCTCTTTAAGAGAAGCTGCTCTGTTCTGATAGGCAGAATCAGGAATCTGTGTCTCTGCAGACTTTGGTCGATTCAAACACACAATAGCAACAGGATTGTGATAAATCTTCTCTGAAACATCTTGAATATTTCTGTAATGGAAATCTAGAATATACAAACATGAAAAAACAATATCTACCTTTGATTTGTGAGACGTTTAATCAGTCATACGTAGTCATACTGGTTTAATGAAAGAACTGGAGTAAATTAACATATATTTCCAGTTTTGCTGCACGACATTTTTGTCAGGAAGGAATTAATCTCAAATAAACACCAGATCTGTTAAGTGATTAAAACAAATGAATGTATTTGGTTATTTAGGGTCTGTACACCCCAATTTTTGGACCTTTGACAGTCTTTAAATGTACAATTTATTTTTCTTGTGGCATCTATTAGGGAGGTAGCTGAGAGCATTAAAGCAGAACCAACAGTACAAATCTGTCTCTAGAGCCATTGTTTTATTTGTCCTTTTTGGGCTACTGTAAGTAATCATGTAAGTCAGTAAAACTTTATTTATATAGCACATTTAAAACAATTGTGGTCGTACCATACTAGTTTACAGAAAGAGACATACGAGTAAATGCAGACTTAAAGATGCAAGCATAATAAAACAAATATACAAAATAATAGAATACAAACAAGGGAACAGCTCAATCTAAGGTTGAAAAACAATGATTTTATCAATAATATTAGATATTTCTGTTCTGTAGGATGAATTTTCAATCTTTCACTGTACTTTTTAAAAGGTGCATTTCTTTGCTTTGTCTATGCATTATTTTTTATAGCATATAAACAAGCAGTATATGGACTTTAATTTAAAAGTAGTGGGCTCCTCTCATACAGCCGTGGTATAGCTTCAGTTTAAAAGTCCCCTCATCCTCCTGCAGATCTCTAGACTGCGTTTGGCAGCTACGTGCATGAGGGTTAACCCTCATGACATGAGTCGTCATGAATGTCCATCCTCAGAAATGCTGCAGAGTGACATTGAAAAACTGCTTCTGCATGGTCATGTTTAACAACATGCATGTTCTGTGAAGTATCTTAGGATTTCTTGTTGATTAATAAAGTTGTTGGTTGAGTATAAATTTGAGTTTTTATCTCCGACACATCTTGGGAAAACAAACGTCTAGGCATGGTATGTATCTGCATTTTTTTCATTGCCGTGGTCTGTTTAAACTACCCTGGGATCCGTGCTGTAACCTTTTTTAGCCATTCAGCCCTTTCCCTCCCTCTCTTGCCTCTTGATTTCCCCCAAGTGCTGTGTTTTATGTGTGCTTTTCTTTGGAAATCTGGGAGCTGGCAGGGTCGAGAAGAGCAGAGACGACCGTCCGAGACGTGGGAGAATGAAATGAGGTGGCTGTTTATTCTCCCCGCCAAAGCCACATACCTTTTTAGAGTGGCTTTGGAGCGCTGCCTAAAACAACACCAGAGGCCATGTACACAAATTACACGTCTCGGACTGAGAAGAAGGCTGGATGGAAGGATGGGAGGATGGAAGAGTGTAGTTCCCAGTAAAAAATAATAGGAGCCAGATATTTTGTTTTACTACTTCGCAAGATTATGAAACGATTCTTGCCAAATGAGCTTTTTTTTTCTTCTTCAAATCCCCTTTTATTTTTTGTTCTCATCCGTTTTTTTCGCTATCTTCGGACAGGGTTCATCTGGAGGCCGCACAAGATTATACAACATCAAGTTAAGAGCTCGTGTTTCATCTTAGAGGAAAAGGAGCAGTGACTATGATAGATTACAGCGACGAGGAATTGTCCTAATTGAAATGAATATCATAATTTTTCTCTCATGGTATTTTTCTTGTCTACCCTCAAAACCAGACAAATAAGAGTGGACCCACATTGTGTTCACACTGTAGTAATAACAGGGATATTAGTAATAAATGCCACACCGATTTTGTGGTTTTGAGATCTTTGGGGAAAAATAACAGCCGGCATGAAATGAAGGGGATAACTGATCCAACAGAAATATAAAAACACATTTTACTTCTTATTGTGTTTTCATAATTTAAGTTAGAAATTCTACTATTATTTTTTGGATGAGTTTAGATTGATTACACTGATACTGATACTGCTTTTGCAGCTTAGTTAGGGTATAAATTGTATAACTTTTCTCAGGGTTTTGCTACTGAAGTCTCTCCAAATACTTAATAACATATAAAAGTCCTGAATTAAAATGTTACTTGAGTAAAAGTAAAGAAGCATTTTTAGCAAAATCATCAAATTGGAGCCACACCAACAGCAGTGGTGGAAATTAACTAGGTACATTTAGTCAAGTACAACTTTCAGGTACTTAGTATTTCAATTTAATTCTAGTCTCTACCCTCACATCTCTTGCCCTCACATGTATTTAGTGATTAAAAACACAATACTTATGATTCTTTAGGTCTATTTAACAAGTATTACTTGCGATATGTGAAGCACATATTGTTGAAAATACGTTTATCCTTTTACTTGAGTATTTTTATGACCATATTTCTACTTTTATTCAAGTGAAGGCTCTGCAAACCTCATCAACAACTTAGTAATAGTACTGCACCATAATAAATAGCACCTTTCACACAGTGCAAAGAAAATCTTTTAATGTAATAGAATATAGATAATAAAATATTTAATCTGTGTAACTAAAGCTGTCAGAGTGGAGTACTACAGTGGAGTAGAAAGTACAGTATTTCTCCTAGAAATGTAGCTTAACTTTACTTGTGTACTGTACCTGAGTAAATTTACTTACTCTCACCTACTGTACGAGACACATGGATTTTTTTTACATTATAAATGCTTTAAACATTTGCTTTGTTTGTTTCTGATGAGGAAATGCAGACTTTACCTCCCCGAGCTTTGTTCAAGGCTGTCGTCGTTCCCTTTTTCTTCTCCTAACCCCGTTATTAATTTGTGTCTGGCTTATTTATTATTAGGCTTGTCTAAGCACTTTATCTCTGCTGTGAAAACTGCTGTACCAATACAAATGTATTATTATTGTGATTATTCTTATTTACTTTGCGCTTAAGTAACCTCCGGGAAAAAAAAGTGACAATTCCTGGAGTGTTTACACACATTAATCTGCCGCACTCTGCTGTGTGTGAGCCATGATCCGGCCTCATCCCCCCACAATCCCCCGCCCCCCTTTTTGACTGAGTGCCTGGACCGATCCTGGGGTTGATGGGGGCAGGATGGGGGTCAGTGTGAAGCAGGAAATGGGGGGTTCCTCCCGGGCCAAACCGATGATGACCAGCGGCCTGGAAAGCGCACGCCCATCCATCACGACCGTCCCTATCTTCCGACCCGGCGCGGGGCGTGAATCGATGTCCACAGTGTGTGAGCAGAAGAAGAGTAGTTTGTGTCGGGGTGTTGTGAAGTCAACGCTGCCGATTGTTGTAATTATAGCTTTTGCTTTACAGAGAGAAAGAGAGGGAGAGGGAGAGAGGGAGGGAAGGAAGGAAGGAGAGTCTTTTGCTGGTTGGTAATTGTGTGTGAAAAGGTGGGAAAGCAAGGATATCATCCTGCCTTGGAGAGATGAGACTCAATATTCCCTGTGTGTATGCGTGTGTGTGTGTGTGTGTGTGTGTGTGTGTGTGTAGCTCCGTATTGTTTGGCAGTAAAATATCACATTAGTGGTGTTCTGGGCTTTGACACGCCCCAGCTGTATTTCGTGTGAGAACGCAGGTTTGGGTGACTATTTTAGATTTTCCATCCAGTCTGCGGTGCGCTGAGACGCAATCACATGGCTCTCTGCATGGTTATTTATTCTGCAAAAAACACACACACACACACACAATTGAACACGCATTCGCAGACGTACAAAGAAGGAAAAACATGAAGCTGCAAGAACAACAAGGAGGGGAAAAAAGAGAAGGCGTGTATGGCTGCCCACGGGCCGCGCAGGAGAGACCGCAGCTGGCGGCTGGTCGAGCAGGCTGGATGCTCTCTGAGGCGATGCAGATGTCAGGACCCTGCAGCCACGTTAACGCACCTCTGCACCCTGATTCGGCTCCCGGCCCATGTAACAACACACATGTACTTGTGCAAACTGTGCACGTTCTGTTCTCTGGAAAGATCACGATTTATTCATCACGACCCGTCGCCCGATTCATCCTGACGAGCTGTCACCGATTTTCATTTGTAGACGTTTGGCTTCTCTGATCTGTCTTTGCTTCATGATTTTTCACATCATAATTCTATTATTATCGACTTAAACGTACAGACTTGCCAGAAATGGAAAATAGGGCTGCAACTAATGACTAGTTTGATTTACCTATTGATTAATTAGTTTTTTGGCTCATAAAATGGTGTAAACTGTTGATTCCCTTTTCTCAAAGCTGAACATTGAACCTAAGATGCCTTTTTTTGTCCAGACCAACAGTCCACAACCCAAAGATCATTAGTTTACTATTAGAGAAGAATAAAGAAACCAGAACATAATCAGAGAAGAGAAGCTGGAACCAGAGATTTTGGACATATCTCCTTGAAATTATTAAAATCAATTAATCTATCTCAGTGATTAATGTAAAGGTTTCAACTAATCGATTAATAAACTAATTATTGCACCTGTGCTTTCGTTTTCTCACATAAATAAAATCAGCTTAACGTTAAAAACCTGTCTCTCAGATGTCGTTCGGCATCGTTTTGGGGGCATTTGATGCTTGATGATCAACATTTAATACATAAATGTTGAGGCAGGGACCATATAGAACATATATTGATATAAGATATTTTATCGCTCCTGTATTTCTTGTGTAAATGAATATAAGGGCAGGAAGCTTTATCTCTGAGGTACATCATATACTCACCTTATTCAACATTGAACTATTTTCTTATCTATTAATGATATATATAGATATTGTCTTATTGCATATTCTCATTCACAGAGGTCACGTATATACAGCAAATATGTCTTTGTGAACCAAATGGAGGCAACTTCGACTGCAGGCAAAACAAGAATAAAGTCTGCCCGAGTGGGGTGTGAGGCGGAGGAAAAGCACCAGGACGGGCAAACAGCCATGTAATCCCTGATGCTTCCTGCCAGCGCAGAGATAGGCGCCGCCAACTGCCCAAATCCAGAGCAGGTCCTCATTCCTCCAATGCGGGGGGACACCGCTAAAGCCTCTCCCAATGTCAAGTGGCATTTATTAAATACACGGAGAGGAGAAGGTTTTTTTTTATGCGGGCGTCCCCGGTGATCTGTGTGGTCCAAGCTGCCGTTGCCAAACCGCGAGCTGCCGTCTTTCTCCTCGTCTTAGCCGCTTCTCCTTCTTTGCCAGTTTTGAGGCTGGACCAGATTTTTTTTTTCCTCCCCAGTAATCCTTCACAGTCTCAGGTAGACACCTCGCATGCAAACAAAAAACGCCTGATAATGCAGGAGGAGGCTGACGGCGACGATAAATAAGCCGTTAGAAGACACAATACCTTTGGGACGATCTATTCAACTTCTCCAAAGAGACGTTTCATGCCACACTCTGAGGACTTGAGAGGATTTGGGGTTCTGTTCTTTTTCCTCCGTCCTTTGTGCGCTGTAATGTTTTGGCGAGGCGGGGGTGGGGGGTGGGGGGGTAGAGTCGGGTGGCATCTTCCACACCCACCCAGTGGAATCATGGGTGGTAAATCTTTCCAGCTCGGTTAGAAGCGAGTCGAGGGGCTTCAGATTAGTTCTATTTTTTACACGTCGGGGGCCGTGCGGCGTTGTGACGGCAACTGTGAAGTCACCGGATATTATTTCCTGTTCCGCCACAATCTGCCAGTGCAGATGATACCAGCTACAGACCCTGAGTCAACTGCTTATTGTTTAATTTGGCTACAGCTGTCCGGCAATCCCAAGAACATGGGAGTTCATATCCAAGGATAATCTGTTTTTTTTTTTTATTTGTTTGTTCATTTGCTGGCGACGTTTAATGCCTCGTCTCGTGTGTATCGGAGCTTTTGGTCAAAGAATAGAAGTGGAGGGAGGGTTACAGAGAGAGAAGAGAGGAAGCTTAGGAGTGCAGCAGCCCCTAATCCTTGGGTGACCACTGGCGAGGCCCAGATGAGCGCTTACATTAAGGCGACTGGAATAGTTTTGAAAACTACCGGGGCCGCCCCCTTTGTCTTTTCAATGCGCCGAAGCCACATTAAGCAGGGAGCTGGAGACGAGGCGGGGCGACATGAGAAGCTACATTTATCAGTTCACAGTTTCAGAGGATATTGCAAATCAATTTATTAGATTATGAGGCCTGCTTTGAGCTCTGCTTTTTCTCCCCCCACCCCTCCTTCCCTTTACCCACTGCCTTCAAACATAATATTTTAAAGGAAACTCTATTTCCAGATTATGGAGCACTTTATCGCAGAACAAGGAATTATAAATTCTGGCCCTGACATCCTAAATCCTATTTTCTCTGTTTTTTCCCCTTTACAGTAACGTGTTTTCATTTTCTCAAGGACATTGACATTACTGAGTTTGTTAGGCTTTGGTCTGCATTGACTAATTTAACCTTTTTGATGTAGATTACTGTAAATAAAAAACACAACAACAAAAAAACAACTAATAAAACAATGTCAATTTACATCTTTAACAGACAAAAAACAAGATTTTTATTTAAAAACTTCATTTTATGCATCACTAAACTTTCACTGTGAATAAACTATTTATTCAATTTAAAGAAAACACAGAATTGTCACTGATGGTGGTTTGTGTGACAGTCCACATGAAGTCTAAAGTGTAATAACACGCAGCCACAATTAATCTTCCAGTAAGTGATCCAATTATCCAATTGAAGCTGCAATTTATGAACGCTCGGCTTGTTCTGTGCTAAGATAAAGCTCGGACTTCTCCAAGACCAATGAGACGCTTTCTTAAATGGTATTATCCATGTTTGGAGACTGTTTCTTACTGGGGATTTTCCTCACTGTGCGTTTCAAAGCGGCTCCTGCATCCCTGCTATGAAAAAGATAATTCACAATGGTAATCAGTGCTCTATAATTCCACGCCTCTCGTGTTGGGCTGACTTAGAATAAGACCCTTGAGGGGGAAGCCCTTCTTTCTACTGACGGATGTCCTTTGCTTTTTTTTTTTAATATATATTTTTGATCTTGATTCATCTAGTACTGAGGATTAATGGGACTGATGGTTGGTTGAAGCCGTCACCAAGTGGGAGACAGTTTTAAAAGTTACCGTATGTATACCAAAGAGCTTCCTCACCACAATACAATCAATGATATGATAAGAAGTTGATAGATTTTAGGATATTATATATTTAATCTTTTAACAGTTTTTGTGGCCCAATATATAAATACACACAGTAAAACAACATGATTAAGTATTGAATTTAAAGAGGGAACTGAAGTATGGATACTATGAATACTTATCTTATCTTATATAAAGCGTTTGCACATTAGGAAATCTTTTATCCTAATCAGTATTTTCCTTTTACAATAAATCTGATATTACTTCAATTTAATGATGAAAAACATTCACCAGATTTCTAAGCTTTTAGAAAAAAAATGTTAAATTAAAATATTTAATTTCTAACAATAGTAGAACTATTTAACCGTCACTATGCTTCCACTTCAGCTCTCCGAGTGCTCGGTTCTCAGCCCTAAAATTACCATCTGACTTTATTAACACTGGAGGGTTTGTAGAGATGCTTAAGTGAACACTGTGCATTAGGTTTTCGGCTCAGTCGCTGGTTTGTGCACCTGTCACATTTCGTCCTATTAAAGCCAAAAAAAGACCTGCAGAAGAAAGATCTTTTCTGCAAAAAGCTGTCCCCTGCTGCTACTGTTTATCCAAAATGCTGTTTTTCTACTTCTGCTAATGGACTCAAATCAAATCTGCTACATTGAGAGGAAGCATTAACAAAAACAATATGATAATTCTTCTTTTTTCTGTCTTGCTTAATTTTGGCACAAAGCCAGCCTCCATTTGATTGAATATTTTAAGAAAAGAGACGCTTGATCAAACACAGACATGCAATTAAGGTGGAATATAGCAAATCAAATATGTGGTTACCTGGGTGTGATAAAATATATTAACTTTACATTTATGTAGAAGACAAATTTGTTATTTAGGAGTCATTTGAACTGTCACATTTTCTCTTGTAAAACAGGATACCAGTGTTCATCTCCGTCATTTAAATAGATCAAGCAGTACAAGCTGTGAAGAGAGTTTCACAAAATAAAACCAGAATGTGCTGCACTATCATTTCCACATGAGTTCTTAATGTTGCCGTATTTTAATAAAAACATCAGGAGGGACAAGTATTAAATTCAGAGAGATTCTGTGACATAAGACTAAAAAAATGGCAAATCAAAACCGGCAAAAAACAAAAAGACAATAGAGGAAGATGTTGAGTGGAGCGTTTTACTGATCAGCAGGTAGAACCAGCGTCACACAGAGGTGAACCAGTCGCAGCACGTACACACAAACCTCATCCATCATCACTCCACCTTTTCATACTGCCATCAATAAAAACACATTTCCTCCACTAAACTAAAGCAGCAGCAGCAGCTGCAGCCTTTTTCTCCTGCATCGTTGACTTTAATCAAAGTGGGAATCGAGGTGTGTTACATACCTGGATACGTGAGATATGTGGGATGTTTTCAGTAATAGAAGCTGTGCAAGTTAATAACTGAGAAGAGAATTATATAGTTAAACTTTTACTTTACAAATAAATTATTAGCTCACTATTTGACAGTTAATTTAATTCCTTTTTTCCATGCTGTTTTTTGACCGTTGACTTTCCTCGCACCTTCCTAAATGAAACATGCTTACAAATACAATTGATTATTATTATTGTATGTAGTTTCTAAAAGATTCATACATTAAAGTTTTTGGGTACATTTAAAGACATTTTAAGATCTTTTATGGGAGTGAAAATGGAAAAAAATATGAATTGATAAAATGAGTTTTTATAAAATGAGTTTTATTTTCTTCTTTCATGTTCCCCCTAACAAATAAGAATTCAAACTTGTTTATTTACTTTAATAAATTATATATATATATTCTTCTAATTTGGCTTATTTCAGTCTAGAAGTTAAATTTTAGTTTAGTTTCAGATGGTTAGTTGAGACCTACAAGATTTTATTTATTTTATTTTAAAAATAAATTATCACCTGGCTATTTTATAAATTGGGCTCTTAAAGTCATTATTTCTGTTTTTTGACCCTTGACCTTCCTTGTACCTCGGGATTTCGAGATGAAAAGTGCTTAACAAATAAAATATTATTATTGCAAGTAGTTTTTTATAAGATTCATACATTACATTTAAAGACATTTTTTTTAATTTTACAGGGGAGCAGAAATGATAAAAATAGGAACCCTATAATTTGATAAAATGAGTGTATATAGACCTTTCTCTTTATATTTCACCTGAAAAATAAGAATTCAAATGTGTATTTTGAACAAATTAAAAAGAAAATACAAATATGGTCCATCTATGACTCATTTCTACATCTTACGTATAAAGTTTAACAGTTTAGGAGTTAAAATGATTCTCCTCACTTGAGGAGGAATTATTTGCATCTCTTTTGCTTTAGTGTAATCCCGTCTCTCACTTAACTGTGTGTGTGTGGAAATATATATATATAACCTCATAAAGAAAAATCTTAAAATCATGACATGATTTTAAAACTCTGCTCTAAAACTGTCCACCTTAAGGGAAAGTACAGAGGGAAGAGAAGGGGAAAAACGTAGAGTAAAAAAGCAAAAAAGCAAAAAAAAAAAACGGATGCAAAGCTGATGAAAAGGACGTTATTAGCTTGGTCGCGGTCGGAGCCCATTTGCGCCCATTTGCATCTGGGCTGAAACCTGCAGCTGAGAGCATCTCGGCGATGTATAATGACCGGTTGTCACAACAACACGGGAGGTGGCCCCGCCGGCAAAATGACGGCCCTGTCACTCCTCCGCAAAGACGGAGCGCTGGCAACCTGTAATTCCCCTCCCAGCGCTGCTTCCTTCCTGCCTGCCGCCTGGTTAAATGGCGCTTTTGAAGGAAGTAAATCTACAAAGTTGTGTTTAATAACATCGCCGGAGCGAAATGTCTGACGAGGGTGAGGTGTGTTTGTGGGGGGGCGTACAGCGAGAGGCTCACGGGGTTAAGAGGGATTTGTCATTTTGTTTGTGCTCGCAGGCCCTAATCTGTTCATTGAAACGACCCATCTTTTCAGCTAGCCGCGCTCAAGTAAATGAAAAACAATTATACAGTGCATGAAGTGGAAGCGAGGCAAGGTGGGACGCCGCTGGCTCGGTGCGGAGGGGGTATCGGCACTGGATCGCCTCTAATAGTGTTCATCTATCCTTAATGTGCTGCTTTTTTTGAAAACCACTCAGGCTTTTATAATGTGGGCAGAGGAAATCTGAACATATTTTCACTGGGCTACGTGTGTTAACTTGTTTTATCCAGACATAGATCTGCTTTTTCACTCCACCTTTGACCTTTCATGAGCTTTATTATTATTTTTTAAAATATATAACACTGCTAATACATGGAACATTTCCCTTTTCTGTCTGTCCACCTCTTGTTTAAAGTTTCTACATTGTGAAAAGTGAAACTGCAGAATAGATTTTACTCTGTAATGAATCAAACATCAGTGACTCTTGGGTTGCAGCCTCCTGTCTCTAAAGATATGCATCACCCCCCCAACACACACACACACACACACACACTAAACACTAAAACTCTCAACCAAAGGCCTCCCCAAAAGGCAAACACATAACTAAACCTGTACGAAGAAGAAGAAGCAGAAGAAGAAGAAGCAGCGGGGAAATTAGCGACAAAGCATTATAATTTGTCACTGATGCATAAATCTTGCTGACGTGCTCAGTCACGTTAATGGTGCCGCGGCTGCTCGGTGGAAGGCTGTGCAAACTTGCGCAGTTGCAGAAAAACAGCAAAACTATATGTTCGAACATCACCTTATTTGCATAATTTACCAAAAGCCAATGAGGCAGCTCAAGGAGTGCGGGTGATAGTAATAAGTGTTTGGGAAAGGCAGAAAGATCACTAATGGTTTGCCTATGGGGATTTCTCCACGCCATGGGGGAGGAAAATGAGAAATATTTTTCAAACAGCGGGGGTAAAGGTTTTAAAACTAGGAGCACATGGGGAGATAAAGATGTTCCTGCCACGGGTTGCTACGCGGGAAAAATGCAACGGCGAGGATGACAAAAAGAATGCCCCCGTAATTTCAGCATTAAGAGGTAATAATCATGTTTCACCGACGATATTAAAAACAGTAACCCGCAAAGCCGGGGTAAAATACATAAATATATAAATAAAAGTGGAGAGGGAGGGGGAGGAGGAAGAAGAGGAGTGGGCCCATCAGGTAGGAGGAGGTAATGAGGTGGTGGGTGGGTATGGGGGGGGGGCACTCATCACCAACTCTGTGTGAGAGTAAACAAAGAGTGAGGCAAGAGGAGGAGGAGGAGGAGGAGGAGGAAGAGTTTGCAGATCATGACCGAGCCACAGATCTGCGGCTCCCTGCTGGGGCCTGTCGTGGAAAAAGACTCTCATCTGGTTGAATTATGTGTATGGGAGATGTCGTAAAAACACGATGTGATGCACGTCATGGAGACAGAGATGTACTTCCGTCGTCATGGCGATGCAGAGGCCAATTTAAAGCGCGAATAACATGTCTATCTTTATCTTTACAGAACATTACAAATATTATTAAATTTAATGCAGTAGTGAAGTAGTAACTTATAATACACTGAAAATCTATATTGCATATTTTTTAGTAAAATGTTTGTGTGTATTAAAAACCTTTTATAAGTCACATAAAATACTTTGAGTTATCACAAGAAAACATGAGTTAAAATGAGGTATTGAACATGTAACTTTATTTCCAACGTCTCTTGATTGCAGAAACATGTTTCTTTATTCGTCATTGTAAAACTCAAACACCATAACCACAATTAATATCTATATTTTTTTATGTGGAACATGGTGCTTATGAGACATAAAGAAGCGCAGCGGCCATTTTTAAGTGGTTATAAAGCTTAAATTGAATGTCTTATAAAGTAGGTACATATAAGCTGCCATAAAATGGCCATACATATAATGTGTGCATAAAGTTTATTGGATTTATATTGAGTTTATTAACAACTGTTTGTATACTTTTGACTTGGAATTGGTGCTTCTGGACCATTTTTTGTATCTTATGAAGCTTTGAAAGCCATATTTTTTCATTTTCCTACACATAAAATTCAAAGCAGTTCGAGACACTGTTATAGACTAAATGAAACATAGAAATTCTTGTAGGTGTCATACAAACAAAGTCAAAAGCGCTGGGAACTTTCCCTTTGCTCTGTCTGCTTCCCCCTCTGCACCACTGGCCGTTGTCCAAATATTTCCTGGTAATCCTCTTGATTCAAATCAGCGTTTTGAAAACTCAGAACTCAGGCCTGAACGTAACAAACAGCCAAAGACAAAACTACAGAGCTGATGACTTTTGAATAATGTCGGTGCTGTCGGCAGACGCCCGCCTTCAACTTCCCCCGTGAAGGAAACGATAAGCAGAGGAGCTGGTTGAGACGGCCGGTCGGCGCAGTACGTTGTGATAATGACATTTGGGGAGGGATAGTGTTGCAAAGCTGTTAAGCTCTTTCATTGCACCAAGAAGATTAGTCGACGAGATGGGGCTGAATGACAGCGAAGGTAGCGTCCCCAGCCTCGCCTGCCGAGGACTTGGCATGCAGAGGTCCGTTAAAAGCCAAGCGCTCACTTTACACCGAGGACCAATTGTCCTTCACTCGCAAAGTATTACAAACCCCCACAAAGCAAGGGCATTCTGTTGTTTGCCTCTCTTTCATGTGGCTCTCGACGTAGCTGGATTTACCAGCGATTCCTACTTTTTCCAGTTTGTTTTGTAACCTTTTTTTTTATTATTTACTCTACTTTTTGCCGAATTATCAGAGTTAGCTGCAGCCCATAGAGCTTGTATTTCCTCATCATGCCAGCGTTGCAGAGGTTTATATACAGCCTGGTGAGGCCTGTCTGGTGAGGATGTATTTAGTTTATCTACTCACCCAACCCTCGCCCAAACCCCCAGTTGGTTGCAAAGTCACCACATTAGGCCTTGTTTGACCGCACCAAAGCAAGAAGCAGGAACTCTGGA
The DNA here is from genome assembly GCA_030544235.1 of Lepturacanthus savala. Classification (NCBI taxonomy): domain Eukaryota; kingdom Metazoa; phylum Chordata; class Actinopteri; order Scombriformes; family Trichiuridae; genus Lepturacanthus; species Lepturacanthus savala. The sequence goes on from CM060475.1 coordinate 3,239,717, forward strand.
CAGCTCGTCCTATTATCTGGGACAATGGCCTGCCATGCCTTTAACTCTTTGTCACATTGCCTATTCCCATTATAAGCCTTGCGGGAGTGTGGGGCTGCATCCTAAAGTGTATGTGTGTATGTATACATCAATGTGAGTGTGTGTGTTGGTCTGTGGTTTTAACCCGAGTTTCCCTACAGGCTTCTGGAAACACTTTGTCCATCTCTTGATGTTGTACGTCCCTTCTCCCTTCTCCCTCTGCCCACGCAGGAGTCATTTTTATTTATTATCTGCTCTGACAGCAGAGGGAATGACGAGGAGTCGGAGAAAGCGTTTTGTCACTTCTTAAGTGTCTGACGAACTGAATGAAAGTTTCGCCGTGTGAAGAACAAGAGGGCGTCCTATATATTTTTTTTAATTCATTTTCTCATTGATAGGAAGAAGGGAAGGGCTGCAGAGAGATGACAGGAGGAGTCGCTGAAGCCACCAGTGTATTAAAGAAATCTCCTTCCTGTCACAGCAAAGGCTCGACGCCGTAGCGATAGGCGTGACACGGAGGGGGAGGGGAGGGGCCGGAGCAACGCATTCTGACCTCAAGCGTGTGCCCTCCGGGTCCCCCGGTGGTCGCAGCCACGGGAAAAAACGCCGGGGCGGCAGAGTGATGAAACACGGAGGCTGCCAAAGTGACACGAAAGTCATCTCAAGAGGGAATCAGGCTCAAACATGGCAACTCCTGGCCTGTCAGCCGCAGTCCTGACACCAGCGCCGCTCCCCCGCTCGTCAGGTTTGTCTAATAAAGGCGAACAGTAACGGAGCCTCGGTGACGGGTTTCAGAACCAAAATGATTTGGGTCGATGGATTATCTGTCAGCAGCAGAATAAACTCTGCATCCAGCTTCTCAAATATGCTGCTTATGTTATTATGACTTAGTTATGGGCTGAATCAGGGTCAGATTCACAGTAACATACTCGAGCTGCATTGATTAGTTGATTAATTGATTAGTTAGACAGAAACTACACTGATAATTGAATAATACAGCTGCAACGATTAGTTGATTCATCAATTAGTTGCAAATTATGACATTAATTAACAAGTATTTTGATAATTGATTTGAGCAATTTTTAATGGTGGTAGTCTAATAGTTCAATAATTTAATAATTTAATCGTACAAAAATCAACCTGGCAAACATTTGCTATTTTCAACTTCTTAAATGCTATGATTTGATGCTTTTCTTTGAGATTAAGTGAATTAAATGAACAAAATAATATCTTATAGATCAATATAAGATTAATTGATTAGTAGGTTGAGTGAAATGAAGACAATTCCTACTTTTATGATTTATTTAAGCAAATAACTCAGTTAATAATAATAATAATAATGTCTGAAAAAAATATAGATGCAGAAAGATTTAGATCATAATCCACATTAGAATTATTTGTGTCAAGTTTGATCCATTGTAGCTCACTAAGACATCATTTAAACACAGGCTGTTATTTTATATGATATATTAAATAAAATAAATACAATTGATAAAATGTCCAAACAGAGCATTTACTGTACGGTATAAAATTCATAATACTTCACAGCTGAGTTTTATAGCCATGGCTTATTTGTGGCTTTTCCTGTGGTGTTTTGAAGTTAAAGACGGCCTTGGATTTATCTTTTAGCCCAGGGCCAGACTATCGAGAGTCCAAGAGTCTTATAGGTGGCTGTGTTTGTTTGTCTTGAGGACACATTTGGCTGTGAGGAGACATCTGTCCAGGGCAAAGTGTTTAGTCACAGTCTCTGTCTGAATTCCCAGGTGTGAGCTCACACTGAGGCTGAGGCCCCGAGTGCCGAGGACGCTGCGGTGCGCGGCTTCAAAGCAGCGCGCTGTTTTTCAGTCTGAAGGGTACAGGCAGAGGAGGAGAGGGGAGATCAGGGCGGCTTTTAAGATATCATTTTACTTTTTAGGATATAAAACATTACATCCTTGATATTTGTCTTCTTATCCAGCTACAACAATTATCAGATGAAGAAAAAATTTTGAAATGTTTATATTTTCCTTCGATTCGTTCACTGATTTCAAAGGTTTCTTCCTAACCACCTTTAGCAACATTATGTAAGCATGCATATTGTATATATGTACAAGTAAACGCATGCAATACATCTTCATATTCACATACGTGCACACAGTCAGACGAGCAGACTCGGCTTCACTTGCCTCAGCAGTTACATAAATGCAGTCATCTCTGTTGTAATTTGTGGCCTCAGTGGGTTTTTGTGCTTTTTTTTTCTTTTTTTATGTGATGTTTATCCCTGCAAACACAGCAAACAGATTCTGTGAGAGCAACGACAGCCGTGAAAAGCATCGGCGAGCACAGCAGGTACTCCTGAGCTCCGCTGTAACAAATACCTCTTAAAGACTCTTATTTAAATGCCCCATCTGCTTTGACAGGTGCTGTTTGAAATCTAACCCCACGGGGGACAACCTTGTAACTTTTTACGCGCCTCTTTGTAACCGCGCGAGGAAAAGCAGCGGGGAGCGATCTCTTTTGTCAACCCGTCGCACTTTGAAAAAAAAATATACTGTAGAAACGGTGTGTGTGTTTGTGTGTGTGTGTGTGTGTGGGAGGGTGTGTGAAAGGGGGGGTGATGCTGATGCTTTCGAAAACTTTAACTCAAAGATTTCCCTCCATGTGGTGACTTTCTACTGTCTCCATCACCGCCACACACACACACACACACACACACACACACACACACACACACACACACACACACACACACAGTGGCATGCACAGATTTTTTGAAGGGCTTGGGCGAAAAGAAACAAAGGCATCTACAATGTATTTTATGTACATTATATATAATTGTACATTAATGAAAGTGGTGAAATTCCGTGGGGGGTCTGGGGGGCCTCGGCCTAGAAATCAATGACATTTCCTCTATTCTGTTGCATTTAACGTCAGATAATCCAAACTTTTTCTGGGTGATGGCTCAAAATATATGGAGCAAAAAAGTAATTTTAGTAAGAGTAATGTAGTAGTAGTAGTACCAGTTGTACATGTAACAGTAGCATTTCTTGGTCCTAGTGGAATCTGGAGTATGTGACACCACCCTAGAGAGAACTTTAGTGCACGTTTTGACCTTTAAAAGGGCACTTCCGCGTGCGTTTTTTAACAATTAGGGCACGAAGACGGGCAACCCCCCCTTTTTTGCCCCCCCCCCGCACGTCGATGAATACACACACGCACACACACCCTCGTGAGAGCATAATAGTGAGGATCGTTCCCTTCTGCTCGTGTTTGTATGTTTGTCATTTCTCCTGTAAAACCCTGATTTGATAAACGTGACCCGCCTGTTTGATTATGACTAATAAACCAGCCCTACCTGCTTTCCTCTGCCTCCTCCACGAAGATGAATTACCCGTTTAATAAATAATGACACGCAGTTCGCAATGACAATTACCTGACTTATTTTCCATTTGGGGAGGAGGGGGGAGGGAGGATTGAAGACACCTTACGCTGTCACGGATGGCAGAGCGTAAACTGCACGTTTTAAGCTTTAATTACCTTGTTGTTTTTGTCCCTCCGTCACACTGGCCCCTGCACTCAATCATACTGCTGCCAACGCCACGGCGCCACTCCAGAGACCCCTCATGCAACCCCCCTCCCCCCTCAGTCCACTGCAACACATTAAGAACAGATTAATAAACAACATTAATATCTTTTTTTCCCCCTTTGTCGCTCTCTTGTCCTGGTTCCTTCTCCCCCCTTTCTTTATTAAATCTACTTGTCGTCAGGCTTTTGTTCTCCATTAAAGGTTCACCAAAAAGCATTACGTTTAATTGCCCGCCACCCTTGATTGCGAGCTTGTCGGTGCGTGTGTGCGTGCGTGAAAAAAAGAGAGAGAGCAAGAGAGAGCGCGGCTGCCGCCATTAGAAGCCTCCTGAAGGATAATTGCTATCAGTGTAATGATCACAGCGCTTTCATGTATCGGGCTCCTCCATCTCCCAGATATGTGCCATTAAGAGCAAGGTTGTCTTTGTTGCAGCTCATGCTTGGACATAGGCCAAACCCACACACACACACACACTGTTGAAGCTTAGACATATTTCTAATATGCCAAGATATTTTCCTGGGGGGGGGCAACAGAGAAAACAGAAACCACAGTTCTGTTTTATCTCATCAGTGGAACAGGCCTGCATCATCAAGGTAACATCAATAATTTATGGCGTCATTGTCGGAGCCGTCATCCGCCACTGAAAACCTATTTAAAATCAATTAAACGGCGAAAAGTAACTCAGGAGCCAGGTAGGAGCAGAGCGTCATGGCCGAACTTCGCGTGAGAGCAGGAAGAGTTTAATATTTCCCCACATTAAGAATGCAAAGAGCTCTCTGAGAAAACAAAAGCAAAGCAAGGAGGAGAAAAAAGCACCAGCCCAGACATCTTGGCATCTGTTACCATTAATTTACTGCTCACTGCTTTCAATGTGATTTCCTCCCATATGTTTCAGATGTGTCTTTGCCTTCGCCCCCTGAAAACAAACGGCTTTTTCTCTGAATTATTCACTCCAGCTACCCCCCAACACACACACACACACACACACACACCAGTAAAAGCACCATAAACAATTCATTTGTGGCTTTATCATTAAAAGATGTCACACTGACTTTTCATGAGAGATACTCGTGGAATTTGGTCCACATGTTGTGCTCAGTCTTGTAAAGAAAAAAGCATGCACACTCTGATCCTTTATATACACACACACACAATTAAGAACCTTCATATACCTCCTGACACACACTCTTCTGATGCTTAAAAAGGAAGAAAAATGCTCTTTAAAACTTCAAGATCAAAGTATGTAAAACACTGTCTGCACATACACACACACACACACAAACACCACACACACAAAAGCACCATCTTCCTTTAAAACAAGCCAACAGGATGCTTTTTTTTTTCTTCAGGACATTGTAGCCGCTTCCATTTCCTATCAGATAAGCCTCAGGTGTGTCTTCTTACGCCCTAATATGTTTAGTCTGACCTCGCTTCTGAACACAATCTGCTTCGATAGCTCACAATGAAGCAGGAACTGTCCCTGGTAGCCGTCGGCTGATAAGTCTCCACCGTAATGGCTCTCCATTGTTGTGAGAACACAATGCTCTTTTCGAGCCGTGCCACTCTGCCAGTGTGAAGCGGGCTGAGTCCGACCTGCGTTTTTTTGAAGTTTCTTTTCCGTCTCTGATGCCCTCGTCACGCCACCGGCTCTGACTGAATGATTGATGACGCAGATCAGCAGACGGCGCAGAAACAGAGCGAGAGATATAGATTTTAGAGCAGGGGACTCAAACTGGTTAGTTCATGGGCACATGAAGCACAATTTGATGTGAACTTCACCTTCAAATCCTCCTGCCTATGTAAAGAAATACATTACATATATTTACACAGTTAATTAACCTTCAGTTTACAAAACAGGAGAAATGACATCAGAAAAAAGTGCAATTTCAACAATATATCTATTCATATTCAGTCAGTTTGCTGTTTCAATATAAAACATTTACTCACTCTTAACACCCATTTAAAAAAGAAAACATCTATCCTATTGTTTTTTGTTTTGTAATTCTATTTGAATAGCATTAAACTGAAGATATGACAATAGCCACATGTCTTTTACATCATGTCAACTACATCGATGCACAATTTTAAACCTATGAACTACACTTTATTGGAGCTAGTAACATTTACAAATCAAAATTGTCAATATTTTATCCCTTTAGCCCTGAAGGATGCTCACTGCCTTCACAAGCTGTGAAGAAACAGGACCTGGAACCATTTAATGTCACACTTAGTCCTCAAAGTGGGCCAGATCGGACCCTTTAGTGGGCTGGTTCTACATATTTTTCCAAAATGATGAAAAAATTCAACTTTATTTTATAATTTTAGCTTATAAAGTGAATAAAAGACCTAATTTAAAGCATTATTTAAAATTATAGCAGCCAATAGACCTTTACCTGCTGCTTAAACATCAGAATTTCACCTGTTTGCAGGTTATTTCTATTTACATTATTTCACACTAGGCCACTTCATCTTATCTGATGTTTTTATCCAATTTGTGACTCAAAACCGCCCAAATTTGCCCGAGTTGAGAAGAAACCTCCCACTGAGTGATTTGCTGCAGGTTTGCTGTGAATCATAGGCGCCTGCAGACACTCGGCCTTAGATACTGACAGTTGACGGTTAATGAGCTCCGCCATTATCGCCACGTCTCCGCCGCTGCTACGTTTTGACTCGCAGCTACTGCCGCTATTTTAAAACTTGAGGTAATCAAGTCTTCTGCCTGGAGAACCGTGTTGCGTTTCAGGACAAATCGTGAAAAGTGAGTCATTCATTAGAGAAAGTTTTGATATTGAGTGTCGTCGTCTTGAGTTTTCTTGTAGTCAGTGAAGGAAAGTACATTCATTCAAGTTTTTAGTATTTCCTCTTCATGTTACTTTATACAGAGGGAAACATGTTCTTTATAATCAACTATATTTATTCCACAGCTTTTTTTTTTTTTTAAAGATTTTAATATCTTACATAAAATGTAAATACTTTTAACATCCTAATCTTGTTCTCATACTATTAATATATCCAAAATATTTAATATTGGATTAAGTCTTACATGTATCTGGTTATTAAAAACAAGTATATAATGGCTGCACTGAAAAAAGAAAATAGTTGAACTAATTTAATTTGTAGTAACTCCAACTTATTCATTTAATTCAATGAACTTATTTAATTTAGGTGTTTGAAACCATTCAATTAAGTTGGTTTAACTGTTTTCTTTTTCCAGTGTGAGTTATTTTTCTGGTGATACGTTAAGTACAAGTATTTCCTGACTTCTTTTACTTATGCAGCGTTCTCATTTCAGGACTTTTCTTTGGTATTGAGTATTTTTTGGATCAAGTAAAGGATCTGAGTACTTTGTCCATCACTGATTGCAGAACATTGATCATCAACTTAACTCTCAGACAGAAAAAAACAGCTGAAATCAAATCATATTTTTTTTATTAATCATAAGCCTGTTACTTGTTCGTTTGTGCTCATTTTGTAATAGATTGTTGGATTTTGTTCCAAAGTTTATTAAGGGAGCACTCAAACTCCCTCTTAAACTTCAGAATGATCCTGCAATAACACATATCATCACAATTTACCAAATCCAAACAAAACCAGAGCATCTTTGTTGCTGAATGGGGACTTTGTGAGCATGTCCTGGTGGTGCGGTCAGTCATGGGAATAGTTTTATCAGACAGAAAATAAGGCCAAAGACAACAGGCAACTGGTTGTACTGGAGACAAATCTGAAGCCCTTACAATAATTTAAAAACAGGAGAATAAGAAAAGAGATGAAGACGGTGTATAAACAGATGGACAGAATCCTAACAACAGAAAAAGCATGACGGGAGAAATAAATCAAATTGTCTTGTTATAGAACTTGGAGAACATGGAAAGAGAAGAAAACTTCAAAAGGAGTCTATATTTGATTATTCTGTTCATCCAGTTAATCTTTTACTCTCTAGTAGTTCACTTTAGTAATAAATAAGCTATTATTTTAAGTATTTCTTGAATTGTTTTTCATAAATATATGACATAATGGTTTGTGTTAGTTCATCTTGTTTATTTAATCTCTTGTATTTCGTTCTACGCTGCAAAAACTGAAATCTTATCAGGTGAAAATATCTTGTTTTTGGTACATTTAGTCCAATATTAAGTAGAATTCTCTCATTGCACTTTCAGATTATTTCTTATTTCAAGATAAGAGGCTTTTCCTGATTTTGGTCAGTTAATTTTCTTAAAAAATAACAGTTAATTGATAAAATAAGGATAAAATAAGGATAAAAATGTCATGAAAGATCAGCAATAATAGTAATAATAGAAAGCATAAATGTATAGAAGTAAAGATGTAAAATAGACTTTTGTCCTTTATTTAAAATATAACCCCAGTTTTGTCATTTTCTCCTTGTTCTTGAAACTAAACTCCAAGTAATTTTGTTCTCGTTTATCATGTTTATTCAAATCCAGCCAATCTAATCTCTTGTAATCTCTTGTTTTCTGATCTTGTTCATTTAGTCGACTGTGTGTTTAAAGTGGACTTTCAGAGACAAACTGTCCCCAGCGTCTCTGACTCCAGCATCCATCCAGACAGCCCTAATAGGGAAAAATAGATGTTTATTTCTTCTTTTTTTGTCTTTTTTTTCACCGATGTGACAAGCAGAGAGACGTCTGGGGGGCAGATGATGTCATTTATTGATAAGCTGACGGCCTATCCGCCAACAGAAGGGCCATGTCGCCGTTTTTTTTTTTGCCGCCCATTTACCGTCACTGCTCACAGCCTTATCCAACAAATGGAGATGTAAAGAGAAACGAACAAACAGAGTGCAGATCTGATTTTCTTCGATTGGAAACAGAGCGATTTCGGTGCAGTGACTCATCCCGCGTGGCCCACTTCCTTTTGATCTGTGGCGCAGAAATGATACAAATTGCATTTCGCCCCTGTGAAATACAATAAGTGGTTGGCGAGATGGAGAACATATTCATTTATTAGCATGGAGCTTTAAGCGAAGGGCTCCCATCCTTATCTGAAGGGACCCATCAGCTTCCTTTCTGATAAAAACCAAAAAGGGGAGAAGCACCAGCAGCGGCGATCCCGAAGTGGTCTGATTTACAGACTCGCTGATTCCATCGAGATGTGAATTAACTCAGGAAATAAGATAGAAGATGATACACTGATATATAGATATATTTTAACTGTGATATATGGACAGACATCTCCTATTGAGCAGAGATTGAACTTTTTAAAGTTATTGCACAGAACTTCTTCTTTTCTTAGTTTTGATTTTCCAAAATATTAGATATTATAGACAACACATGAATGTATAAATGTACAAATATAAACAAGACCAGAATGAAACAAAAATAGTTGAATTAAAGAAGAAAAAGGTTTAAAATATGTGTATATAATGAAAAAATAAAAGTAGTTTTTTCACAAGTTTCAAAGTTAAGACAAATGTGTGTGTATATATGTACACACATCATATATATATATATATATATATATATATATATATGATAATAGTAGAATTGTAGTAGTACAAAGAGGAGTAGGAGAAGTAGTAGTAGTAGAATTCATAGACTCCAGAAACTTAAATCTTATCAAGTGAAATATCATGTTTTTATTACAATTGGTCCAATATTGAGCAGAATTATCTTATTCTACTTGCAGATAATTTAGCGTATTTTCAGAGGCATGTTCTTTTAAGAACATGTTAGTCTAAGAGCAAATTGACCAAACTCAGAGAAAAAAAATGAAACAGGAGAAATTCTATTCGTCTAATTGTACCAAGATCAAGATCTTGACCTGTTAAGATTTCAACGTAGCAGAAGAGTACTTTTCAAAACAGTTTCCATAAGATATGGTGGTAGACAATACTTAAATTTATAAAAGTACACAAAACACAAGATTAAAAAAGAATTAAATAAATAAATGAACAACTGACCGTTTAAAAGTGACAGTATATAGTTGCTGCAATAGAAATGCAATGATGCCTTATTATTTGAATTAGTTTTGTTTGTTTTCAGCAGCGGCACACGTACTGTAGTAAGTGGAAATAAACTTAATAATGGAGTTGATTATAAGCCCTAGTAGCCATAAATCAGCTAAATTCCCAATGGGAACGTGTGTTAACAAATTGATTTGGCTTTTATATTGTAAAGCAGCAGCAGCAGCTTTTCTGTCTGTCTGATGCATTTTGAAAAGGGCATGAGCTTGTTTTACAATTGTGGTCGTCACCCTGACTGTTCCACGCCGCCCCGAAGGCGCCGGGAACATTCCCCCCACTTGCTAATCACAGACCCGTTTAAACGGCCCGATCAATTATTTCCCCTACTTTTTATCGCTTTGTTTGTTTGGGATCGTTAATTACCAACAAATCAGAGAGGCGTTGAGAGAGAACCTCTCGCTGACCCGGAACAGCTTCCCTCCCCGTTTTAGAAGCTGGCTGAAACAGAAGAGGTGATTTGGTCCAAACCTTTGACCCCCCTCATGACAGTTTGATCTTGGCTATGTCAGGGTCCCAGAGGTCGTTTAAGGGTCACAGCCTTTCGTAAACCGCCATGACATTCGGGCCTCGATGGCTGAAATTCAGTTTGTTAATGAGCGTTTGATTGTGAGATGAATGAGAGATTATTGGATGTTGATGGGATCTGATTCCAAACCACTATTTCTACTTATTTGTTGGCACCTGCCTCAAATAGGACTTTTTACACCTCACTAATACTATTGTATTATATATTTATTATATTTTGACACTATACTATCTATCAAGAGAAAGCAAGTTCAATCAATTCCTTATTACAGGAGAACATTTGATTTATGTTTGAATTCATGACATTTAAGGGCTTCTGTAAATTTGTGTATATTTGACCACATTTACCATATTTTCCGGACTATAAGTCACGTTTTTTTTTCATATTTTGGCCGGGGGTGCGACTTATACTCCGGAGCGACTTGTATGTGAAATTATTAACACATAATTATCAGTATATCATTTCACATGTTAGTTTCACACTAAACTATTGGTTGAATTAGTGAAGTAGTAGTCTTTTTCTTGTGTAATTATCCAGACGGTGTCAGATCCTTTAGATCCACAGATTGTATCATAAACCACCATTTCAGAAATTCCTCTAAAGTTCAAAAAAGAAACAATATTGCAAGAAAACAGGAGTCAAAGTGAATTCAACATCATAGATTTGTAAAATATGATCCATGCTGAGGCTCTGAGCTGCATCTGGAGTCTTAGACCTGGAATCTGGGAATTTTATCTGGCTTCAGCATCCCACAACAAAGCTGTCACCTCACATCCAACCCATAATGCTTAACATAGGTCAGCCTCCACTTCTCGCAGACGCACAAACATCTAGCGCATGTGTGTGACACTAATGCTGCACCGTGTCATAAAACCTGAGCATGATTCACTGTGGATGTCATGTGAAAAAAGATGTTGGCCATAAACTACACAAAAAGAGTCACTTTAACAAACCTGAAAATCTGATTACAGCTTCATAGTCTCAGAAATTGACGGTTTATCTATGAATGAAGAATGACCTCATCCACTTGAGCTCGAGGAGGTTGATATATATAAATGTATATATATTATTCTAAAGAAAAGCACCTCCCCTCCATTAACTACTGTAGTGTGGTTCAGCAGTGTTCACTACATGTGGTCATACAGTAACAACACTAATATATTGATATGACATATTTTATATTAGTTAATAACGATGGTTATTGGTCATTTTTAATTATCTATTTTTAATAAAGACCAAGAGATAAAAGGTTGAATTGACCACTTTATATGAAACTTGACTTGTTATTTCTCTGTTAAATGACTGGTTTGATTCAATGATTAATCCATTATCAAGGGAAATGCAGTGTTTATGAGCTGAGGAGGGAGCAGCATTGTTTGTTTTTGTTTTATTTTGAGTGAAACTACTGATTATATTGATCTTGATTAATATTATTTTATTCCCCAGGCCTACTCAGAATATAAGGATGAGAGAAGGAAGGTAAGATGAATTTGACGAACATCCTTTTAAATAAAGATGTCCAAAAAAAAAATGAAAGAAGAAAATAAGATGTATCAGATGTATCTTTCTTATATTTCTTTAAAGATGTAGATGAATGTGAGGTGTGTGTGTGTGTGTGTGTGTTCATCTGACAGGAGGCTTTATCTCGGAACTACAGTGACCGAGCATTAACACAATCGCAGATTCCGCCTCAATCATATACTCAACTTATTCATTTTTTCCCACTTTGGAAGCGCTCTGACCTCTGAAGAGAATCTATTCTGATAGAAAACCCTGTAATTAAGTGTATTGGTTTGCCCTCTCGCTAAGCTAATGGCTTTATTTTGACAGTGTTAATTGTCATAATTGTCAGAATGGTACCTCTGACACTCAGCTCCAAGATGTCGGCAAGGAATTGTTGCGCGTTGATGAAAGTGTTGTCATACATACTTCATCTCAACGAGCTAATGCGGCCTGCGTCTTTCCTTCTCCCCGTCGAGCCTTATGGGACGCTGCAGCTTCGGCTTTCTAATTGCCTCTAATGAAACACCAGCGAGGGAGGTGATCTACTCCTATTTAGATCTCCGTCTTTAAAGAGGGACAGAGAAACAGATGGAAATGGATAGACAGGGAGAAACCATACGGAGGGAGTGAAAGAGTGAGTGTTGAGTGCATCCAAATGTCAATGCAGAGGAGGGAAACGGACAGAGAGCAGTGTAGAAGAAATGGAGGAAGGTTTTTAGATGCATCTTTATTATGAATGCATGCTAATTAAAGCTTAACCCCTTCGAACTTGTGACACAATGATGCGGTTTCAGCAGTAAAGTGCGGCAGGGCTGCATGTTATTAGTTTTGGATTAGTGTTGTAATACAGACGTGCTGTGCAGGGCCCTGATGCTGCACAATGTTGTGCACAAACAGTACGGGCAACTTTCTGCCTCATGACGTCCATTTTTAAAAAAAAGTTTCTTCCAAATGTCTGACACATTCCTGCAAAATGTCTCAAGTGATAAAACCACTGAAGGAAAGTATGATGACTATTATTCATAAAAAACAATGCTCCTCTGTGTTTTCAAAAATCTTCAGTAGATTTTCTAAAAGAAATGATGGAAAACACCCATAACACATAATGAAACCAGATTTGTGGACACAGTAAAACTTGTTAATGTAGTCAGTGGTTCTCAAAGTGGGGTTCATGGACCCCAAGGGTCCTTAAGGGGGGCAAGGGGAAAAAGGAGAATCTTGTATTTTTACTATAATTCCATCTCATAAGTAAAACAATGGACGATGATATTAAAAAAAAAAGATAAATCAATTCATTCAGTTATATTCCATTAACATATTGATTTCCTATATTTTTTGGATTAATTTCACTTTGCACATGCATTCATTTAATTTGAAATTTTATTTTCCATTTTATATACTGAGATGCAAATGCAGTGAGAAATAAATGGGGGGATAAATACACACTGTAAATAAATACATTTAAAAATTAGTGAATAAAATGGAAAATAAAATAGATGTGGCATTTATTTGCAAAAGGAAAACATACACAAATAAATACATTTAATTCATTAAATGAAAAATGTAATATGTGCATTTACTGCCATATTCATTTATCATATTTATTTTTGCTCAGCCAGTTTCATTCCTCCATAGTTTTGCCATGTATTTCCTACACTTTCTGTTATAAAACATCTAAAGCAAACGTCTTATCAGATGGGGTCTGTGGTCTGGTTTTTATTGACTTTAAGGGTCCTTGACATGGACAAGTTTGTGTACCACTGTAGTAGATGACTTCCTTTACAGAGTAAGATCCAGTAAGATTAATGTTTAACATTAGAACAAAATCAAAGTGGCTTCAGCTAATGTGTCTCTGTTAGTGCCTGTGATCCCTAAATATAAAATTCTAACTCGTCGTCACAGGGTGCTTGTCTTTAAGTTGCGAGCAGATTGATTTTCCTTCGAGTCTTTTTAAGAAGCCTTAACATAAAGGAGGATGTAGTTATTCCACAATTAGAGAATAAAGTCTTTTTGCAGACTTTTTGTATTTTTCCTTCTCTGCTTTTCATCTTGAGACCCCAGGTTGAGAACTACGAGTCTAGACAACATTAATGACGAACTTAACAACAACTCGGACGTGTTTAAAGACTCACAAACAGCCACAGAGGTGGATACCAAAAAAAAAAAAAAAAAAAGCCAGAAGCCAGAGGATGAGTCATCTCTGACTTCACTGCAATAATCCGAGTGCAATTATTGCAGCAGCCGCAACAACAACAACAAGAGGGTCACAGAACAGATAATATGCAGTAGAAGTTCAAAGGCAATGGTTTAGATGAATCTGTGCTGGTAAACAGCACCCGGATTATCCGGAGGAGGAAAATGGAAGGAGAGTGGAAACGAGACGTAGATGGAGAGTGGTTCCTCAGAGAGCTTCTCTCTCCTCAGCTCAGGTCCAGATAAGAGAATTATGGCATGACAAGGAGAGTTGACAGCGCTCGCTAAGTCTGTTTATTAGCAAACGCACTTCATTAGAAACAGAGATCAAGTTGATAACTCCCCCTTTTCCCGGTTAGTGAGTAAATAAGCCTTCGTGGATCTACTTTCGGGGAACCTTTTTTCTCTAACCTGAATCATAATCGCTGCTTAAACGGCGACAAAGTGTCAAGAGCAGCAGGAGGAAAAAGGCTAAAGGGAACAAAAAAAGCACCACTAAGGTTTTTTTTTCCCCTTTTTGAAAGATTGATAAATATGGTGGAATCTCAATTAGGCGTCGGGCACGAACGCAGATATTAAAAATTTGGTCAAGAATCTAATTAGCTGGAAGTAATTAAACAGTCTCACACAGGGTCATTAATCTTTCCTGTGGACCTTTGATGTTTTGCATACTGTCTTGCAAGTCATTAATAAAATTCATAACGCTTTTCTTTGTGGTGTTTTATCATCGCCGGTTCTCCCCCCCTCCTTCCCTGTATCTTCCCTCCTCCTCCCTGCCCTCTTCCCTGTAACAGAGCCCAGTGCAAGTGTCAACACATCACAAGGGCCTCTCCTCTTGAGTTAATTTACTTTTTGTGCATATTACATTTTAAAGTTGCACGCACTGCGACCCCTCCCACCCCAGCGTGCCTCGACCTCCCCCCTCCTCCTCCCTTCCTCCAACACCACTCTTCTTTTTCTTTCCCTCTCTCTCTTTTTTTTTTGAGAGCACAATTACAGCGGCAGATCAAATTAAATTCTTCTGCAAGCACAGCTCATTTGGAGTGTAAAACATTCCTCGGCAGTGTGCAGCCGAGTGTGCGGCGTGTCAGCGCCTCGCAAGAAGGGAAGAGAAGAAAACAGAATTGTGTGGCCATTGTGTCCCCCGTAATTAAATCCCCACAATCAGTCCATCTTAAATCAGTCACGCCGTAAATATGAAAAGGGGGCCAGGATGAGCTTGAGTACTTACTTGGCCGTCAACACAGCAGGGTAATATATGTTATGTAAATGTGTCTGAGATTATAACGCCGCTGACTGACACCATGTTTCAAAAAAAAAAAAAAAAAACATCCCGTGAACGTGTTGGGTATTTGGAAAAGGTGTATTTGTACAGTAAACGTGTGTGTGTGTGTGTGTACGTGTGTGCGTGTGTGTGTAGGCATGCAGAGAAAAAATGTGGCTGTGTGTGTGTGCGTGCGAACACACATAAATGCAAATCTAAAGATGATGTCAAGTGTTAAATAAGTGCAGATATGTGTACAAATAGGTGTGTTTCTCCTTCCTATAGCGTCTTGTGTTTGCTCATGTGTTGGTGGATCAAAATGGATGTCTGCACTGTGTGTGTGTGTGTGTGTGTGTGTGTGTGTGTGTGTGTGTGTGTGTGTAAGGCATTGAGTGAGTGACATTAATGCACAGCTATCATGGTGAGCATGTAAGTGTAGCTGAACCCCAGGATGACACGTTTAAAGCTCTTGACAGCTGAGAGTTGCTATGAACAAAACAAAATGCATTACTGAGTCCACTGAGTAAAAACAAATCCAAATACCAGTTTTTACTCTTTTTTTTTATACAGGCTTTGATCAAATTAAATAAATATGTATTAGGAAAGGTGAAAGGATAGCAGCAGTATCTATGTAACTTGGTATAAATTGCATTAGGTGGGAGTGTCTGCTGCTGTCATTAATTGTTTGATGAAATAACAGCACACTCTCGCCTTTGTATGTTTAAACATTGCAGATTCGACTTGAATGTTACAGATGGGTAAACCATCACATTACACGCTGTGTCTTGAAAATGGATCCTGTTTGATCAGGACGTCAGCAGATGGTTTTTGTGTCGTGATTTTCCTTTTTCCGCTTTAATTTTGCTGACACCGACTGGATGTAGTTCCCAAAAATTCTCAAATAAAAATTCCAAATTGTGACAAAATCCAAGTGTGAAGTTACAGCAGAAAAAAAATAAGATGGAGTTTATACAAATCAACCAACATATTGCCTATTATGAACAATGCATAATATGTGTGGCAGCTTCATCAACAATATCAAAGTGTTGAGTAAAAATTAAAAGCAGCTTTACAGGCGTTAGCCTCTGGCTACCTTGACATTTAGGGCAGTGGAGCAACTCTGAAGCATTTGCCTGAGGGAAGAAGCTGGTTCCCAGGTTGGAGGAGATGGGCCATGTCTGAAAAAGAATGTTTTAATTGCTGCTGCTCTGCTCAGGTACCTGAAACTGTCGACCAAACACTGGGGAGTGGCCTGAATCTCATGTCTGTATCTGAGAGACAGAATAGTACTACTTCTAATGTTGTTGTTCTGTATTGATCTACTAAAAGGTTTTTTTATTTTGAAACATCTAACAGGAAAAAGTGTTGAATTTAGGTTGAATTTAGACATTAATAGGAGTTAACAGACAAAAATAGGTATTTATTGCAAGTTCTGGCACAAATCTCTGCTTTCGTGTAAAAGTACCTTGGGACCATAGGAATAAATGAATCCAAAGAGACAAGTAAGATCAGATATGCACATTTTCTTTTCCAAAATGGCTGCAAACAACACACTGAATACACTGAAGCCCATATCTTTTCACATGTAGATAAACATATAGGTAAAATGCTGTTGATCATAAACATTTTTCTTGGTAATTCAGTACCTTTTGCATCCAAAATACTACTTCTCATATTGCACATTCACATCAGTTATTTCCTTTGAAAATCTGACTTTAAAGTGTGTTTTTTATTTAAATGTGAGTAATTTGTTGCTAACATCTTGGTATTTGGTAAGTCTAAAACAATTGAATTTTTTAACTTGATAACTTTTTTATTGTTTGACCTTAATTATCTACCGTTATACACTGACTATGCTGTTATAGCTATAACAGAAGATGTACAGTTATGGGATTTAATGTGTTGTTGCCTGTGAAACAGCATGATCTGTCTTGTCTCTTTGAATTTATTCCTATGGTTCTATGGTCCTAATGACCATATAACATCTCTACTATAGCATGGTTTGACTATTGTTTTTTATGATACAGCTGTGGAAATGTCTTTTATTCTAAATTAAAAGTAGAAAAGCTGTACGCACCTAAACAAAGGACAGGTGTGAAGAAGACACAAAAAACCCTGTCATATAGCAGTAAAAATAGAAAATGTTTATTCTATGGTGTTTGGTGCTCAGACCTTCATCAGGGGACCTGATATATATTCATGACCAATATCAGGTAATGTGATAAGTTAAGTTATGAAGGTCTGAGCACAAAGATGTTGTTAAACATAAACACTGATAAATACTAAATATAAATAAATAAAATCCTCTTAATTAGAAATAAAGGTGTGTGCACTTTATTAGATACAAAACTATTTCTTTGCCAACAGATATATGCAATACATCCTATTATCTTGAAGGTGTTCGTTTGATTTTTTTTTGGGTAATTTGTAAAGCTGTAGTTTGTGAATTTGATGGTTTTATACCCAGAGGTGTAATGAAGGCTTAAGAAACGAAGCATTTAGTTTGTTAAAAGTTTGGATCCTTGTAGTGATCTGGTCGTAGACTAACAGTGGATGTTCAGTAGCAGAGGCTTTGACAAGATTTGGCTCCAATTAAGCCTGTGTGCACAAATTTAGCAGATGGAGGGGGGCAAAACTTCCATATTATCCAGTAGTTTGGCTCAGAGATTTCTCTCATTGCCCCAGTCAAGAGAAATTTGGATGAGATGGCAAACTGTGCAACTAATTAGCTGAGGAATTCTTTGAAAGTATCTCTGCGTCCATCGGTCACATCCAAACACGGGAGGAGGATTTACATCAGATTTATCACACAAGAAAAACTCCTAAAAACACTTCATACGCAGCTTTTTGTCTGTTTATAGTAGATTTTGTCATTTTATTCACTGTTTTTGTTTTTAAGAGACAATTGAAAAATGTAGCCAGGATTTGAAACTTTATTTTTTAACTGATAAATGTATAGTAACAATAAAAATCAATCATACAAATCCAAATAATTAATTTATACTTAAGCTGGTTATAATAAATACTTGATAATAAAACACACATAGATAGATAAATTCTAAAGGCATAAAGGTAAATACAAATGAATAAATCATACTATATGATACTCTCACACTTTGTCATGCAAGCCAATGCAGATTAGCTAAGAAATATTATCCCATAATAACACGATTATTTGGTTTAAAGTTAATTTTCATACAAAACACCTTAATCAAAATCAGAAGTGGGTGTCAGTTCTAAAAATCAGACAGAACATAACATACACATTGTTCCTGTTTTTAATTAAGGTGAGGAACAACGCAGGAAGAGACATTTTTATTTGCTTTGAAACTAAAATAAATGACACTTCCTGTGTTTCTTAGTGGATATTTTAGTCCAGACAGAGGGAAAACATCCCCTGATGCATGCAGGATACAGAGACTGGTGCCAACCAGTCACTTAAACTTTATTTGTATAGCACCTGTCATACAGATTAAATAAAAAAATCATTATTACCATTTTATGAACTAATTGGATAACAGCTTATAGTATATTAATTCATCAACGAACTTGTTGCAGCCCTAGTGAAGAGGAACACAATTTGTTATAAAAAAGTACATTTTTGTTTTATAACAATGATACATATCATTTCTCCACCATAAATGAGCATCAGAGCAGCAATAAAGTACAATGGAAGTTGTCTAAAAACTATCAAAAAGAATTGTTTGACTGTGTAAATGCTCACTGAAGGTCGACTCCAGAACTCTGCACATTAAAATACAAAGTTTTACAATCAACTATAACGACGTGCAGAAACACTCATCCTCAGCCCTCCTCCTCTTCCTTCTCCTCATCGTCGTCCTCCTCCAGCTTCCAGTCACAGAGGTCATGCAAGGAGCAGCTGGGCATGGGAGAAGCTCTGAAAGTCTGCAACCATTAGATCATTTCCTGTTCTGTTTCCTGTGAACTTCAGCTGCCAAAAGAAAGGAGGAAAAAAAAACTGGGCGATATCCACAGGGGAAGAGGGTGAACCAAGAGGGTTTAAAACTTCTTTATACCGACGAAACACAAATCAGTGATGGGAAAAGGACAACAGAGATAAAACTGAGATATTTCTGTGTATCTCTCAGGTAAACGTGTGCTGCTTCTCAATTTAATCTGAAAAGAGTCTCTTTTCATCCTCTCTTGTACCTTTTCAACCAGCTGGTATTTATGTGGAAAACACAGAGGGCCTTTCTGTGTTATCCTGCCTCCTTTCTATCTGGAGATGGGGAAAAATGAAGCGGTGTACTGCTAAATATAAACCGGCAAACAGAGGGGATGTGGCGTCGGTCCTCAAAGGCGCATTTCATACAACAGTGGGGGGGTTCGCTTTACCTGATAAAACAACGATTGTCTGTGCCGGAGAGCACGGGCAGATAAAATTACTTTGAGTGGGCGCACAATGGCGGAGGTGCTTATGTAAATCCTGACACTTCTTTAAAAAAGGCGGTAAATAAGATAAGCTGATGCCTCAAGGTAAAGAGCAAGGGGAGGGAGGGAGGAGGGGGGAGGGGGGGCCCTAGCGCCACCACCACCATCAACAACGCCACCAACGCCACCGCCACCATGTGAAGGTTTCAGCTTTTCAGCCAACTCCTCCCTCACTGAATCCCTTTCCAAGTTTGTGTCAGAGCATTTATTTGCATAATTCACACCTACTCCCAACAATCATTGTTCTCTCCTGTCCCTGCAGGAAGCCTGAGAGCTGACTTTTTAATTTCATCATTTCTCAGAGGAAGGAGGAGTTACCTCACTTGTTTAACCTCCAGTTTGAGGTTCATTTTACCTGTAAGACTCATGTTGTAATGTGTCTGTGTAGTGAAAACAACAGAATTATGCACAGAAATAAAAAGTCATAGCTTAGAGCTCAGATATGAACTTTCTTAGTCATTCAGGTCGTCTTGTAGTTGTAGAAAAAAGCAACTGGACTTAACTTGTGACGTTTCACTTCTCTTCCAAGAGGCTTCTTCAGTTCTACAGGAAACCCAGATATTTAAAACCCAGAGTGGGTGTGAAACCAAAGTCACATGACCACACTCTTGAAACTGGTGGTGTCCACACGACAATGGCATGTGACATTTTTCTTTGCGATAGGTGGCTTTTGGGCCCATGGATGTAGGATTTGTTTGTTTGTGGGTGGTGGAAATCAAACCAAAGTTACTGGTCTGTATGAGTAGACTTCAGGTACATCTCAATGCTTGCTATCCATTAGTTGCCAACAACCACATTAATTATAGATAATGGAATTAATCCATTATTATGCGATTCAATAGAATATAGAGCTATATAATATTTCATGTAAATCATCTAAAAGTAACTAAAGCTGTCAAATATATCAGTAGAAAGTACAGTATTTCCCTCCTGAAATATAAAGTAGCATCAGATTGAAATACTAATGTCAAGTATTCTCAAGATGAATAGTTGTTGGTTTCTCTGAATCAAAGCTGAGATTTACCTAACAAACAGTCATACACGATGATTGGATCCATTTCTGTCTTCAAAGTGTTGAAAAAAGAAGCTTTTTAGCTTCCTCCAGCGTTATTTTGTATGTATTTTTGTGTAATGTGCCACCAGAAAGACTTGAAAGACGCTGACATTTGTGTGATATTCTCCTCACCTTGTTTGTGAGCCTTTTTGAATAGGTTATGTAACAGTCGGGGGTAATTAGTTTTGTGCTTTGAGACTCCTGACGCCCATGCTTTGTTTCTTTTCCCTTTGCTGTCATGTTTTAGGGAACCCAGGAGAGTCGCTCTCCAGGGATCAGCGGTAACTAACTGCGGCGGTGGCGGCGGCGGCAGCCCGGCAGGTATTTTCACTCACAAAGACTGTTTGTTTTGTTTCGCATGGAATATTTCTGTCTGTCTTTATGCTTTCATTCTGTTTTAGTGGCAGCTTTTTCCCCCATTCTTTTGTTTGCTTGCTTGTGTCATCATTTCTTCTTTTCTGCTTTCTTTCTCATCCTTCTCTTCCTGTTAATAGGATGGGCTGGAGGGGAATTTTATTATTATTTTGTTTTTAGCTCCGCCAACAGTCTTGTAACTAGCATAATTAAACGTGCTTGTTAACAATGGCAGCTAATGAGGAATACAATGGTATTAACAATGGAAGCTGAATAGACAAAGACAGGCTGATAAAAGCTGAGCAGAGACTGGTTCCTGCACCTGAAACACCTGTTCTCCAACGCCTTTCTGCACAAAAAGCAGAAATACTTCGACCTTATTTGCAAAGTCATCAAATCTTTTTTATTCTCAGAGGTATGAATCCAATCAAGGCGCTTTTTTGTTCAGGTTAATTACTCTTTATTTTTCTCTGCTGTTTTTTTTATAATTCAGTCTGAAAGAATAATGAATAATATTTTAGTGAGACTAGTTGTCATCTCACAAATCAAGACGTGTCACAATGTCTTTTTCTCGTCCCGCGTGTCACATGCAGTCTGAATTTATCTCAGTCAAACCGTCGCCTTCTCGTTTTCAAATCGTTCTTCATTCAGAGAGTCACTCCGAGTTCAGTTTTTCCACCTGGGAGCCGCCGGTGCTCCCGCAGGCCTCCGCTGCTGCTCACTGGGAGCTGAGCTGCAGCAATTTGGAAGCATTCAAGCACAGCAGGCCTGCAATGTATTGATATGAGTGACATGGACAACAGATTGTCCTGGAAGAGAAAATTGTAGCAAGAGCAGCACCTACATGAGCAGTAGGTGCAGAAACAGAAACTAACAGGGTTTTATCTTCGTGGGTTTTGTAGTTTTTACATACATTGGCATCATGGCTGATTGTTTCAGATCTGTTTAGGTCTGCTACAGAAGAAGCAATTATCATTATTCTATGATTATCAATTTAAAGGTACAGATTCTTAGAAATGGAATCTATGGCTGCAACTAATGACTATTTTGATAGCCAATTAATCTATTGATTCTTGAAACTATTAATCGATTAGTTGTTTGGTTCATAAAATTGTGTAAAATGTCGATCTAGTTTGATGTGATGTGATTTACAGGATATGACACGTCATCGTTGCATGTAATCAGATGAAAACAAATCGATGAAGAAAGTGAACCCTTCTCATTTACCAATGCAATAACTGTTTCCTAATGTTTTACTTGATATTAGAGGGAAACTATTATATACAATTATATTTAACTTGAACAAATCACAGCAAAGCCTTGTAAATAGCATGTCAAGTTTTGAGACACAGCAAAATCCAGGATTTTGATGCCAAAATCCAAAAAAAACTTTGGAGCAACTGCAAAATGGAGATTCAGTTTAAAAAACTTTGAAATATAGAAGAGTTTCACATCTTCGTATTTGACAAGAAGAATGTTACAATAAGGTATTTAAGGTATTTAAATCTGTTTTTGTTCAGTACATAAGCATCTGATTATCTCTTCTAAACACTTCCAGCATGTGTGTTAATATCACAGTTAAATAAAACAAAGAAAACAGTGTAATGTGAATCATAATCCAATTAATCCAGTTCATCCTTTATTTTAATCAACATTTAGATGATTATCAAAATGTTTATCTTTGATAATAGTTTTCTTTTAACTTGCTGCCTTGATTTTCTTGTGATATATCGACTTGATGAACAAACTGGTCAACGTCAGAGGAGCTGTTTTAACACTGCAGCCCCTTTGCAAAGTTCAGTATGCAAAAACCATCCTCTGGTTCTCAATTATTTTCAGCATTATCTTGGATTTGAACCCAGAAGCTGGTGTGTAGCAAAGCCAGGAGCCCACTTAGATTCTGTTATATGGAATTTTGCCCCTGCTGTGTATGTTAAATTTACAAAAAGTGCACCATAGAGGTTATTTACACCATGTTTTTTTCTTCCCTGATACGGAGAGAAGAGACCTTTTGAGCGATACAATAGTGCATTTACACGGAGGAGCAGCGACCTGACACACCGTAAAGTACTTCTGAAAGGCCCTCAGAACACGCTGAGAGTTGGCGGGGAAATGAAGGAGGCTGCAGATAAGAGTCGACTTGTAAAACATAATTATATTTCCGTCGCCGGGGTGCACAGCCATTGAAAGGAATGCATTTAACCTGTGATTCATGCATGGCAAGAAGTTGTTGAGGGAAAAAAAGGACACCCGTTAAATTGTGGAGGTAAGAAGCCTTGAATAAAGTGTAGCTAAGGTCATACCATCTTATGAGAATAATTTGATTCGGTGCGAGTCTTCTCTCCTGCCGGCATTTTCTACTGGGAAAAGGATTATATCTTTCTGCTTTTTCTTCTTCCCGAAGGATGGGAAAAGGTCTAGTGGTATTAAAATCCTGAATAACTCCAGAAAGGAAAAGGTTGAACTTTGTTTCGTGCCAACAGCTCTCCAAATTTGTATTGTAGTTTTTTTTTTTTTTTACTACACACTTGATTGAAACTGGATTCATTCATTCAAAACTGCTTTCCCCAAAGAGTCAATTTCCTGTTGGCTCTTGTTTAAATTAATTCACAAAGGGTTCATTTAAGTTGGTGGGGAAGTACAGATGAATATCAGAACTTTGTATATCAAGGTTGTTGTTTTATTTTTTTCCTCCAGAGGCTGAAAACATTTGTACAGTGACAGAATTCAGACTTGAGTTTTATCTCCTCTTTGCTCTACATGTGCTTACCTCCTCGGTTTCCGTCTATTTTAGTGCAACAGTAAACGCAAGTGTTGTTTGTGTGGCAGTGGAGGGGAGAGGTTTCCCTGGCACTGACTGATAATCCTGCTGCTGAGTGGGAAATCACATCCGATTCCTTTTGTGCTGGCAGGATATCAAAGCAGAAGGACATTAATACACATTCCTGCCTCTTTCCTTACCTTATTTATAGTTATTTCCTCACCTACTCTATGGTGCTTTCAGTGACTTTAATCAGGCTCTTGTAATGGTTGAAGTGTTAGGAATTTTATGTTCAGGCTCTTTAATTCATGGCTTGTTGGCCTTGTTTGTAATAATATGAAAGATGCAACATCATTCACATTTAGAGAACAGTCTGTAAATCTCTCATAAGTTAGAGATCTAAGAAAGTGAAATATAATGTCATAGAAGACAGTTAAGTTTTTGTAAAGCAGCCAGTATTGGGTTTAACATTTGCACTTTGCAATTTAACGTGTTTAATGCAATTAATTATGAGTATCAGCTAAGGGGTGAAAGTGAACCGGAACTGTCCGGAACTACATTCCGTTAAAAGATTCACAATCGGAACAGCGTTCCATTAAAAAAGGAGAAGAAGCTTCCTCCCATGTTAAATTAAGAAAACAATGTACTAAAGTCACATTAGTTACATTATCTGAGTGCTGGAACAATTCCAGTGTGCTTGTTTCAGTGTAATCTACTCTGTTTTGGTGTCTGTCTGTGCCGTTTGGCATGGAGCGACAAGTCTGAGCGCGTCTCTGGTTGGCCGATGGACATGTGGTCACATTATCAGCATCGCTAATTCTGATTGGTTCAAACCACACGTGTTTGCTCTCACCGAGCAAAATGATGTTGGCACAATGCAGCGCAAAATATACGACTTCTATTATTCATTTTTGAATTGCTATATTGAGCTTAAGTGCCTATTTGAGACAGCCTTATTTTATTTCAGAATTTAATTTATTTATCTGTATTACTGTATTTGTTTTACATTTCTGAATAATGCACCTGGCCTAACTGGTTTAATGTGCTGGACCTTTATTTTTGGATTTAATTCATGAAGCACAGTTCACCAATAAAAAAATTGGATTTCAGATTTTCTCTTCTTACTGTATTCAATTGATTAGTCATGCACTACAATACTACAATTTATTAATATCCTAGTATTCAAATTCTTTATCAGGAAACCTTTAGCAGATATGACATTAAAATGTGATTCATATAGAAATGTATGTAGAAAGAGATGTGGATAATCCATATTGGATTGATTAATTTCTAATTAATTAATTAATTTCCAAGTTATTTTGGTAGGTAGGTTTTGAGATTATTTCCAGGTAATGCTTCACAGCTGGACTTCATTTCTGAGTCGCTCCTCTCCAACAAATGTCTGAGCCTTCCAATCAGGCAGATTTACAGCACTTGAACTGCTACTCGTCTGGATCGACTCCACTAAGCATGTTGGCATCAATTGAATCAGAGTTGCTGCTACTGTCTGCCAATCATAATATGAAGAACCTGTTATTCATGTTATTCATGTATTCATACTTTATTCTAGGCCTGGGCTATAAAACAATACCAATATATATCATCAATGAGGGACATAGTTCAATATAATATTGATAGTTTAATATAGGTTTGTATAAAAAAACTAAATAGTTTGTTTAAATTGTGTAGAAAGCTGCAGGATCATCCTTTGTTTGTTTTTTTATGTGTGTAAGTCAGGAATGATTCTGGGAACTGAGGCAGGATAATTTTATTATTTTGTACATTTTAACACAATTTCATTCCCATATTTATGAAATAAAAAAAACAATATAAAAAAAAATATATAGCCACCTATATAGAAATAAATATCAAAACTGATGGATCTTAGACTTATGTTTTGTGCTTTTATTTTGAAATGGAATGCACAAAATGTAAAACATACTAACAAGTGTTAATAGATTATTTGTTAACTGTTAATTTACATTTAACAGTTAATAAAAGTGGAATAATTGCAACTTTAGAATAATGTCCCAATAACAGATATAAGCCATTAACTGATACTAATAGCTTGTTAATGATCTATCACTATTTTATAAAATATAGTTATAAATCATTAACATACAATTAACAAGTAATTTTCTACTCAATAACTAAGTTATCTATTGGTTATCTATAAGGCACTGTTATAAATCATTAAACTGTTAACTTTTAACATGAAAATAAACAATTGTTAAATATTTTTAATCATTATGTGCTGTAGTTATATCGCCCACCTCTACATTTATGAATTAAAAGTAAGTCATTCAGCATAAAACGCCTCCAAATATTTAAAAGAAAATCATCAGTAATTTGTGACATTTTTCAATTTATACCCTTTATACACATATACATGATTATTCTGTGAGTTAATAGAAGTGAAGAAAAGAATATTTGGGATACGTTTGAAGTACATTTGTCAGTTTATGTTGAATAGATATTATCGGCTCTGTCTGGTACAATATCTGTGAGCTACATGTGAAAGATCAAAGCGGTTGCTGGCCTTGTGGGATTTTCCAGCCCCATCAGGACTTCAAATCGAGGTTAACCTCTATAGCTGTCACCTTCATCTGTCCCTCCCCCTCTTCCTCCTCCTGCTACTGTCTGAACTCTTCCTGCCAGAGAGTTTCTGTTAAACCGCAGCAGAGTGCCACCCAAGTTGGCCAAAGTGCACTTGCAGTCGGGATCAAAGTTGTTTATTCTCTCGCTCGACGGCGTGCGAAAGGTGATAACGCCGCACAAAGCGTCCTCTGGCGATTGGCTCTGAGGTCTGGGCAGCGCTGTCTGTGCCACACCAGCCTCCCTGCATGGAGACGGAGGGGGCATCCTAAGCCTGCGAGCGCCGCGTTTTCTTTTCTCTCAAATTGTAATTAAAAGGGAATAATTATTTCTCAGCGGTCGCAGTCCAAACAAACAGACTGACAGCTCTCTAATTTTTTCCATTCGGCGAAGGCCCACAGTTGATATCTCCCCGGTGGTTCCTGTTTTTTTTTTTTTTTTCACTGGCTTTCTGAAGCTGCCACTTCTTGGTTTTATTATCTTTGTCTCCAGCCCCGGCCCTTCGTCCCCGTGCTGGTGCTGTTGGCACCGGCCTTGCCCCCGCCATCCCTCTGTTCCATGCTCAACTTTCTCGTCTCGCCACATGAAAGTGGCTGCCCGCTGAGAGCCCCGACCACGTGGCCTGGACACGTACCTTTCTCTCCCAAACTTTCCTGACCTAATTAGCGCCGAATTAAATCGGACAGGATGCATTCATTATTAATTTACCGGGTTGGGGGTCTTGAAATAGACATTGGACTTAGAGCAAGAGAGAGAGAGCGTCAGAGCTGTGCGGCTAAATTACTCTCTGGTGTCAAGTCTCTTCATTTGAATGCAGCGCAGAGTGTTAGCAAAGCATCGCTGAAAGACAATGCGAGTTAATCAACGCACTTTGCATGCGACTCTGTTCTCTTTCTCTGTGTCTCTTTGCAGCTTTGGATGTGCAGCTTGCCAAAAAACTCCCTCTCATCTCCATGTGAAGCTGCACTTTCTGTTTTATGTCCGTCCTCTCCTGCTGCTGTTAACCTAAAACTCTTTTCTCGATGCCGTCTTTCAACAACAAGGCCGCCTTTGAAGAGAGGAAAAAATAATAAATACATGAGAGAAGTCTTCAAATCTTAAAGCCCGGTCAAGGTGTCCTGGTCTTTAATAATTATGCTCCGGCCGTAGGTATGATCTAAAAAGTTGTGACATCCTTAAGTGCTGTGTCAACTTTGATCTTAATAGAAAGGAAAAAAAAAATAAAAGGAATATTTTGGTGAGAACAGAGCGGCGGTGAGGCCTTTAAGTCCTGTGCTGAGTTTGACAGCACTCCGGCGAGCTGCAGGACCTTCGTCTGAAGATCAGTGGCGTGCTCGTGAAAACGCTGGTGGCGACTACCTCCCGCGGTCAACGAGAAGAGATTTGTTGACTTCCCAAGTGGTGTTCCTCAGTCATCCCTGGGGGTAGGTAGTGGTGGGGGGTGGAGGTTAGACTTTTGGTGAAAGAAGGTAGAAACAGAGGCATCAAAACTCATTATTCATGAAAAAAACCACTTCTCATGTATCACAGTATTAAAACAATAATTTTCTATTTTACGTTCTGTAGTCAGAGCGATTATCTGTGTGCAATCTTGTGTGTGTGTGAAATTTTATACACTTAAAGGTACAGTTTGTAAGATTTACTATCATAAAGCAGCTTCTAGTGGAACAGACTCGGTAAAATTGAAATACAATATTAATCAGAATGTTTCAATAATTGTATAATTCAATTAAAATATGAATTGCCTTAGATTGAGCCATTTTATCTATATGAGGAGTGGGTCTCCCTCCATGAAGCCCACCATGTTTCTAGTCTGTGTATCTGGGCGACTAGATTCTAGTTTCTAATAGCCCAGAATGAACAAACCAAGCCATAGTAAGACGGACTTAAACGTGTTTCACAGCTGCCATAGCTTCTCCTGCATGTTGGGGTTCTCAGTTAGTTGCATTGTGCAACCTCACCACTAGATGTTGCCAGAAACTACACACTATTGCTTTAACAAACTGATTATATGTTGGTATATATGGTTATCATTGTTTTAAGAATTCAAGCAAATCAAACATGTACTAATAATAAAATAGTACCTTGTCATTTAAACAGTCCTTTAATCTTGAGTAAGTTTCATGACATCAGTCATTAACAAGGTGTCATCCTGCAACAGTGACTGTCCTCCATCATATTTTGTCAAAATATTATGGCTGGAATATGAATATTTAAATGCTAACCATAACTATAATCTTCTAAAGAGATGGTAATTTGCAGTCTGTTGTGGAAATTAGATGTCTGAATATAGTACAGCAAGCTATTGAGACAACAGATGGTTCCATCTGCAAATGATGAATTTTTATGTTCCAACATAATGCTTTTTTGAAAATGTCAATTTTTCAGCTTTTCTACTGGACACATTGTGTTCGGGTGTTAAAAATGTCATCATGAAGGTGATAAGGTAGAGACTTTAACGTTCTTCATTAGCCCCTCATAATGCATTTTGTCTTTCCTTGTTCCCTCTGTGCTAGTGACCCATTTTAGCCCCAGAAAATCAGTGATCAGAGTACAAATCTGTCTTAGACACATTTGCTAATGAAAGTACAACACAGACTCTGAGTCACAATGATTCTTAGAAATTGCTTTTGAAAACAAACATAACATCTTGGTTGATTGATTTTTAGAGATAATAAGTTATTTTGCTGTTTTGCTGAAGCCTTTAGTTTGGACTTTTATTGCCCTGTGGAAAAAAACAACTGAAAACTGCCAAAGCACAAAGCAAACCTGGACGTGCCGGACATCAAAACACGTTTTGCCCTATTATACTGCGGCAAGTAACGGATGAAAGCAGCAGAGGTGTCACACAGGCTGAGAGGTAAAAGATTTTCCAAGTCGTCAAATTAGAGTTAGAATCAAACACGGTAGAGAGCACAGAAAAACAGAGAGAAAGAGAGACACAGGGAGCGATATGTAAAAGAGAAGAGATCAACCATACAGTCATGTCATAGCCCAAGGCAAAAGAGCTGCAGATGTAACAAAGACAGGGCCTGCGATTGTCAAGAGGCATGGATAATGATAGCTTTGCATGTAGGGTACAAGGCAAACATCAAGGCCATGCACATCGCAGTGCAAGACTTTAAAGGCTGTGGCGAGAAAGGGGGTCATGGGAGCGAAGATGGACCCAATATGGCCCCCAGTGGCACCCCCTTTAATGGCAGGGGCAGGTAACCGGGAACAAAGCAAATTGGACGGGTACAGTGTGGAGCCAGTGTCGGGGCTCATCTGTCTCTTTTCATTTTGAGGGTTTTTTGTTCATTTTTTTCTCTTTTTCTTCAGCTTCTTTGTGTTTGTGTGATCCTCCCCGTCCCCGAGCATGCAGCAACTCCTGAGTGGACGAGCGCCGCTGCATGCAACGTTGCAAATGAGCACATGTGGTGCACAACAGTTCATGTAGGACTCTACAAAATTGCGTTGATTTCTATTGATCATACTGATTATGTACTTGATTGAGTACTGAGTTTTTTTTGGACAAGCTAAATGAATAATTTGAAGATATTTGTCCTGATAGCAATGATATTTCTCTATTGTTTGCAACTTTACATTGAGTTAAACATAATAGGACAACTTCCACTGTATTTTATGACATCTCTAACGCTTGTGTAGGGTTGAGAGAACGTTTTGTAAAACACAAAATATATCTTTAGTATTATTTTGTATCTATTTTACAATGAATGTTGACAGATGATTAATGAAACAATTAATAGATTAGTTGTTTAGTTTATAAAATGGTGTAAAATATCTACAACCCAAAGATCATCAGTTTACTACTAATGTAGTGAAACTCATATTAAACAAATTAAATACACGTTGAATCCCTCCACAATACTCCTTTTTATATCACTGTGTTTATTCGATTTTAATTTTATCTGAATAAAGCAGTTTTAATGTTAGAAATCTGTGTCTCTCTGGCGATAATGGCACGCTAAGCCTTATTGCTTTCAGTAACTTATTATATTATATAGACGTCTGATGAAAAAAATCCTTCATTTGGTTAAAGACAGTTAAAAAACCCAAGATGTAAAAAGTGTATCATAAAATGTGGCTTTAAAATAAATAAAAAGTCAAATTATGATAAATACAACACTGACACGGCAAACCTTGATTAGATTAAAATCAGAATTCAAATTATCAATTCATTAAAAATTGTTGAAACATTTGGAAAAATGAAAGTACACAACTCAACAAGGTATTTAACATAATTTCTACATTTATTTATAGACATTTAAATTCTCAAAAGTTACATATTGGGCTTTTAATGGATCCATATAAAAAGATTTGGGTTATACCATTTTCCTCGCACATTGGGTCCAGGAAATAAGCTCACTCTCTTCACAGTTGGCACACTGCTTGCTATATCATAGACTTGAGGAGCAATTAATGAAATTATGATAGAGAGCTGGAGTTAGTTCAGGCAGGCATTGCAGCATTTCCCCTCTGAGTATTTATGTCTTGATTTTGTGTGTATTTTGGTAAAGAGTGCAACTTTTCACTTGGTGGGACTCCTCTTAATGACCGTTGGCTGCCAAATGTTTCTTTCAGAAGCCATAAACATCATTTTTCCACAGCCTGTTCCTTGAAATATGCACAACAAAAAATAACCATCCAAACTTTATTATGCGTCCAATCCAATTATGAATACGTTGAGAAGTTCATCAGTAATGGTGCTCTTCAGTCAGGCTGCTGAAGGGTAAACCACAACAGCTGTTTAAAACACTTACAGAAAGAAAAACTGGATTTGCTTGTACAGTTGTATTTCGTCAAAGATAAAACCTGACAGCTTATCAACAAATTCAGACTGGTAGAGATTCTTTAAATCGTGCTGTGCGTGTGTAGGAGCTGCAGGATCGTATATCTATATTTGAAGATGTGTGTAGATCAGGGATGATTCCCAGAGCAGAGGCAAATAAATTTCACTGTTTTGTACAACACAATTCCATTCCCACATTTATGAAAGAATGTGTAATTTTTTGGAGAAGAAAAATATATAGTCCTCTATAATGAGGACCAAAAATACCAATAGAACATATTTCAGGTCTGTCTGGGCAATGAGCCTATATGAATATATATCTTCAATATCCACATCATCAATAGAATAAAAAAAATTGTTCAATATCAATAGTTTCACTCATGGTTTGTGAAACAAAAAACAACTAACACTCCCTGGTTCATGACATCATATTTCACTCGATAATGGATCAATCATTGACTCAAACGGCCAATCATTTAACAGAAAAACCACAAATCAAGTCAAATGTAAAGTGGTTCTTATCATTAAAATAATCAATAATCATTGTTATCCACTGATATGAAATATTTAATATAAATATGTTCTAGCTACTGTATAACACTTCTACATTTATGTATTGAAAATAGGTAATTAAGCATAAAATACGCCCAACTACCTAAAAGAAAATGATCAATAATTATCGATATCGCTCAATATGTTTTTATCTTACACTTTAAAATAAGAAAAACACTTTAAATCTACAAGTTGCTGTATTTTTTCATATAAATATTATGTTTCAACCAAGTACTGATATGTTTTTGACATTTTTTAGCTTGTTAAGAACGGGTGTACAGTAAAAAACCAGCCACGACATAAGCTACTTACTCCAATGTCACTACTGTGCTCTGCCCTCCCTTATCTGTGGGAGATTGAGGCTCCAGCCAGCAGGAGGGGGTCCAGCATGGACCCAGCAGGGGTCCCTGTTCACCCCTGGGCCAGAAGTTGATCCAGCTACTGATGGTTGAAGCTGAAGCGATGACGGAGGCCTTGTGGGCTCGACGGGACCCTGACGAGTCGTCTGGGTCGACAGGGATCGGCCTCGCGCGCGTCTCTTTCAAAGGTTAAGCACACTATTATGGGCTTCTCGCTGAATAAGCGGCTGCGAGCCGGGGCCGATGGCCTGTGGTGTTTTCTTCAGATTGGTCCACTCATGAATGTTTGAGAGCTGAATGCCAACGAGGTTGTTAGTAAGGACCAGATCTTGGTTTACATCATGTTACTGTAGGCAGCACATGGCCAAAAACAGTCTCAGACTGACATTAAGTCTGTAATTTCATTTGAAGTCATTTGTAATCAACAGGTAAAACGACTTAATGAGGCTTTTTAACGTCTTATAAATATTTTATGTGATAGTTTGGATACATTCTAAATGTTACAGTGTCAGAGATAAGTTAAGTTCTGCTGGGAAACACTTGAATTCATTGCTTCGTGTAGTTAAGTGATGAAATGTATGTTCTCCTTAATGACATTTTAAACATTTTCTGTCCTCTCATGTCGACTCTTTTCTAGTGATTGTATGAAAGTGAAAGCTGAGAAGTCCTAAAATATGATGTGTAGTAGGACTGCAATTAATTAATCTATAGATGACTGAAATGATAAATCGAGTTGTTTGGTTCATAAAATAATGTAAGATCGATCACTGTTTCCCAAACCTGAAGATTCAACCTAAAATGTCTTTTTTTGTCCAGACCTACAGTCCATAATCCAAAGATCATCGCTTTAATATTATAGAATACGATAGAAACTGGAAAATAATCAGATTTGAGAAGCTGGATCCAGTGGATTTGTACATTTTCCTCCTAAAAATGACTCAAATCAATTAATCGATTATCAAAATAGTTGGCGATATGTAGTAATAGTTGGCTAGTCGACGTTGCAGCTGTAACGTGTAGCCTCTTTAAACACTTCAAGGGTATGCTTATACAGGTACTACTCGGAAAATTAGAATATTGTGTAAAAGTTGTTTTATTCATGCAATTCAACATAAAAGGTGAAACCAATACATTTTATAGACTCATTACAAGCAAAGTGAGATATTTCAAGCTTTTATTTGTTTTGATTTTGCTCATTAGGACTTGCAGCTTCAGAAAACCTCAAATTCAAAAACTCAGAAAATTAGAATACTGTTAAAAGCTTCAGTATTGAAGGCTCAAAGTGTCACACACTAATCAGGTAAGTAATCCAAAACACCTGCAAAAGGGTCCCGAGCCTTTAAAAAGCCTGTGTCTTTGGTTTAGAAGAATTCACAATCATGGGGAAGACTGCAGATCTGACAGTTGTGCAGAAAACCATCATTGACTCCCTGCACAAGGTGGGTAAGACACAAAAAGTGATCGCAAAAGATGCTGGATGTTCTCAGAGTGCTGTGTCAAAGCACATTAATGGACAGTTAAGTGGAAGGCAGAAGTGTGGAAGAAAACGGTGTACAAGCCGGAGGGATGACCGCAGCCTGGAGAAGATGGTCAGGAAAGGGCCATTCAAAAGTGTGGGGGAACTTCATAAGGAGTGGACTCAAGCTGGAGTTGCTGCTTCAAGAGAAACGACACGCAGGAGGATGCTGGACATGGGCTTCAAATGTCGTATTCCTGTTGTCAAGCCGCTCCTCACGAGCAAGCAACGCCAGAGGCGCCTTAGCTGGGCTAGAGAAAAGAAAGACTGGACTGTTGCCCAGTGGTCCAAAGTCCTCTTTTCTGATGAGAGCAAGTTTTGCATCTCATTTGGCAACAAAGGTCCCAGAGTCTGGAGGAAGACCGGAGAGGCGCAAAATGGAAGATGCATGAAGTCCAGTGTTAAGTTTCCCCAGGCTGTGATGACTTGGGGATCCATGTCAGCTGCTGGTGTTGGTCCTCTGTGCTTTATCAAGTCCAGCATAAACGCAGCTGTCTACCAGGACATTTTAGAGCACTTCATGCTTGCTTCAGCGGACCAGCTTTATGGGGATGCAGATTTCATCTTCCAGCAGGACTTGGCACCTGCCCACACTGCCAAAAGTACAAAATCCTGGTTCAACAACCATGGGATTACTGTGCTTGATTGGCCCGCAAACTCACCTGACCTGAACCCCATAGAAAATCTGTGGGGCATTGCCAAGAGAAAGCTGAACGGGAAGAGACCAAACAATAAAGAAGAGCTCAAGGCCGCGATTGAAGCATGTTGGTCTTCCATAACACCGGAGATGTGCCACAACCTGGTAGCATCCATGCCGCGCAGGATTAAGGCAGTCATTCGTTCAAAAGGGGCCCCAACCAAGTACTAAGTACAGATGCAACATTTTATTTTCAGAGGCCTGACATTTTTGTATTTAAAATCCCTTTTTTAAATTGATTTCAAGCAATATTCTAATTTTCTGAGTTTTTGAATTTCAGGTTTCTGAAGCTGTAAGTTCTAATGAGCAAAATCAAAACAAATAAAAGCTTGAAATATCTGACTTTGCATTTAATAATACTATAAAATGTATTAGTTTCACCTTTTATGTTAAATTGCCCGAATAAAACAACTTTTACACGATATTCTAATTTTCCGAGTAGTACCTGTAGGTGTATTGGCTTTAACCTAATTTAAATTCATTCTTGGACCAAAGGAACCACTTTAAAAATGTATTTAATCAACTTATTCCATCTACATGAAGAGATAATGGTTCACTGAAGGTCTTTTTCTGTTTAGAAATGGCTCCTGTTGTTCATATATATCTCTGAGAGATTGGAACATGTCGGGGTCTGTTTCATCCGATATTCTGAAATGGACTGAAGTTGAGCATCACGAACTAATATGGTTACCCTCTTCAAACTGCTCTGTTGACTCATGCAGGGTTTTGGCCTCAGTGTCCAGACTGGCAGCAGACGGCTTTAGTGGTCTCCCAGCCCTGCAGGCCAAATTAAAACTCAACACTTAATTACTCCCAGCGTTTGCTTCAGGCTGTCTGGATACCCAAATGGTTTGCATCTCTGACACATTACGTCTCAAGTCAGATCGTCTCAATATTTGGAGGCTTTTTGGACTGCGTTAAGTGCCAGTGTTGGGCTTATAACTTGTTTCCAGCACTAAAACTGGCATTGTTTTATCCATATTCTTATTTTTTAGTCTTACTGAAATGGCAGATGATCTGATTTACATATCCCCGTTGCTCCTTGCACAGCGTTTTTCAACTTAGGGGTTAAAATAATAAATAAAAATAGTTTTAAATATAACACATAATCAATCTGGAGCTGAAAGGGTAACATATATACAAGGGATTTAACGGTGTGTAGTTTCTGGTGGCATCTAGTGGTGAGGTTGCAGATTCCATGGAAAACATGAAATTTAATAAAAACACCCCAATTTTGATTTAGATTGGATTTTATACACTAATAATAGAAATACACATGAATATTTTATTACATTCCTGCCATCGCTGTTCTGTTAGATGCTTCTACATATCACTGAATCTTATAAACTGTACCTCTTTAAGAAGTAAAAACAGGGATTCTCTTAGCTAATGCAGCTATTTAACGGTCGGCCACAATGGAACATTAAACTAAATAAGTTGCTTTTTGGAAATAATCCATGTTTAGTGACTTCCATCTGCGATGTATAGTATACTTTTTAACTGTCTAACACTATTAGGAAGGTTTAGTACTTGTGTTGTAAATGTATGATGCTCTGACTCTTTTACATCCTGGTTTCAATTAAGACCTTTAGTTGGTAAAAGTTATCGTGCAAATAATCATTATTATTTCTTCAAAATGGTCTTTTTCCTGCTTAAAAGACCCATAGCTAATATAATTTTGTCACTTTTAGTTATAATACAAGCTGAACATTAGTCATAGGGCTTCATTACCTCTTTACGTATATCCATCTACTCTGCTGGATTTATTATATTACAAAACTAATGTACGCAACATCAGGCCAAATTGTTGGAATAACGCATTTCATACAGCAAATTATTTCCTGTTTTATCATTTTCTTGTGCAGTAGCCTCAGGTCCTGCAGTTTGTCTCTAAAACACACATCATCACGCTCATATAAGCCCCTCAAAGAGACTCATTTTCCACCAAGAACCTAAATTTCTTGCTTTTCTTGAACCAGTGCAGATATTTGGGAAGGTGATTGGTTGCGGTTATGAAGAGGCTGCCTGGAGCCAGCAAGACCTTTTTCGATTTCAGACAAAAGCGCTATATAATAATGAGCGGCGTCAGAACGAGGAGAAGTTGCGGCGCGGCTAAGTGAGAGTTTACTCATGTGGGACCTTTCCGCTGATGAAAGTGTGAAGCCTCTGCACCCTGAATGTGTGACAGGACCCTTGAAAGCAAAGAGCCCTTGTTTATCAATTTACTGGTAACATCACAAAGCTGAGATGGCGTGCGTTGCAGAGGAGCGGTTTGTTTTATCTGCCTTCAAAGCTCCAACCATCACAACCCACCGCACTTTTTTTTTTCTTCCTTTTATGCTTTTCTCCCTCTTCTATTCCATTTCATTTCGGAGTAAAGGTTTGCGTAAACATATGCAGAGCGTCGCCCCCTTGAAGAGAGAACAAGTTTCATGTCTGTACGTCTTGATTCTTCATCCTGTCTCGCCTTTCTTTCCGTTCTCTTTTGAAAGAAACATCCCTCCAGGCTTGTGTACACACTGAATAAGCCTGTTTTGACAAAGCAAGGTGGAAAAGCAACGTATGTAACGAGCTTCTCCTCTCGTTCCCTCCTCCGCCTCTTCTTCTTCTTCTCCGTCTCTATCTCGGCAGCTCTGTACTTTTTTGAGAGGCCTTTCTTTCTCTGGTCTTGACAGGGACGGCTCCCTGCCCATTTGATGTTGGCTTGACGGTCAAGGATAATGGTGCGTCGTGGGACCGTTGTCATCCCTGTCAATAAGATGGCCGAGGGGGAGGGGGAGAGCCCCTATGAAGCTACCTTTTTTTTTTTTCCTGCTGCATTGTCTTCTCCGGACATTCACGCAGGTCCTTTTTATTTCAACTTGACGCGTCCTTGCAGTAGCGTCGTGCACAGACCTGATTTTTCTGACATGTCACCCTTGAACGCCTTTGTTTTCTTTTGATAATCCCCGCTCTTCTTCTCTTCCTCCGAGCCTCTCCGCACGACAAACTCGCCAATTCGATTCTCACCACACACACACACACACACACACACACACACACACACACACACACACACACACACACACACACACACACACACACACACACACACACACACACACTCTCTCTCTCTCTCTCTTCTTATTTTTATATTCACGTCTTCTCAATGTCAAACAAAGCCTTGAAAACTACTGATCATTTTTTTTTTCTTTTTTTTGTTTGGATTGAATCTAACAAGGATCCCCTTTCTCTTTGATGTAATTAAGCTCCTGAGGCTTGATCTGGGAAAAAATTAACTCTGCGTCAGAGTTAATTTTTTCCAGAGCATCGCAGGGAGCTATCAGAAGACTTCAGATGTCAGACACTCTTTCAAGCTTCACGGCACCTCGTTTTTCCTCCACCTCGCATAAAAAAGAACAGGGGGAGGAAGAGAAGGAGGGTTTCTAAAAAAAACAAACGGACACCCCCTTCCTCCTCCTCACTGCCCTGCACCTCCACCGCCCTTCTGTGATCTAATAGTCGTCCTCATCTTGATGCCAGGATCCCCCAGGCACCTTTTTGTACAGCGGTCAAAATTGCCCACCTGTAGCCCGAGGACAGAAAGGGAGGATGGTCTTCTCCGTGTCTTCTTTTAATGGGAGTTGGTTTCTGTTGAGCGAGCAACCTGTGTCACTTCCACCTCCCCCACATCACTAATGACGTGTCAGAGGACACCCACGGCGAGGCACCCTCCGTTTCTACGTTTCTGACGAAGCAAAGCTGTCCACCGCCACCACTGAAATTATTGAAGGCAGCGGTGTGTGTTTTTGGGTCGGTGGTCACAGGAAAAGAAGTGGCCTTCAGGGAGGTGCGAGGCCCTTGCTGGAGTTTTTAAAAAGATGGAGGCGGGGCGCAGAGCAGCAGAATAATCAACCCGGGTCAAGTTCATACAAGTGAAATTTGAAGGACTGATCTGTTTTTGCTACCGTGACTGGCCATTGTCCTCCGTAAATCGAGTCAAAGGTCAGCCGGGTGGATTCGGTTTGTGATGGTTGCAAGAAGGAAAAGAAGAGGGGAAGGAGAGGAAAGGCTTAGAGACAACGCCGCGATTTGTCTTCTGGCTTCAGGCGTTTAAAGTCTCTCCCACTCTCTTTTTCCCTCAACTTAGTTCAGCCCGACCCTTGGCTGACAGACACTCAGCCTGTGTTCAAAGCGTAATCTTCAACCTCTAGGTAGCGCAGCTCAAGCTTGAAAACAAAATCTCCATAAGAGCGAGAGAGAGAGAGAGGTGGTGGAGGAAGACAGAAGAAAGGGGGGTTGGAATAAAGGCACATTAGACAGACAGTTCCTCTCAATTGCTGAAACAATAAGCCCTATTTATCGCCCATTTGAAAAAGGTTTGACGTGGCGCCGAAACAGAGGGGGCTTTCATCTCCCCGGCATATTAAACTGTCACAGTGCTTAACTTTAAATTAAGGTGACACGCCAGTGACTTGGGGATGTCACTAATAGTGCAATGGCGACCTGCTAATAGAAGTACAATATGACACGTTTGCTTTAACTAAAACCTCCGCTGTCAGATTACGCCTGTGACATCTTAAACTTTTCATACATTAATGTGACACTTGGAACAAATGCAATTTGGTGGTTGAGAGCGGGACAAAAGGAGGCGTAAGATCCAGAGTGTCGTGGAAACGGTATTATCATGAGGTGTCTTGGTGTAAAAGGATGACATTTTCCTGTATTAGGTGAATGTTGTAAATCTCAAGTGTGCTAAGCGACATACAGTCAGAGAAGCATGTGCCCTTGTTGTTTGCAGATTGTCTTAAGAAGGTTTATAGGAAATCTGGTGCACAGCGAAGTTAGAAAGTGGCTGGTTTCTACTGTCTTGCTTTGTAGATGTATATTTCAAATTGTTCTTTATATTCTTCATGTTGTCCCTGAAGGAAAAAAAATAGTCATTTCTCCTTGCTGCCCTGCAGACGCATGATAACCAGACCTAAAGTCAAAGGGCCCTTAATATGTTTCTATTGTGAAGAATATCAAATGACTTTACACCCTGAACAATATGCAGTGCTGTCAAGGGATTACGGATGTCATTGTGGTGATGTCTTGGTGTTACAGGATGACATGCTCCTCTGTTAGGTGAATGTATAAAGAGCTAAGTCCTTCTCTTTCCAGTTGAGCCCATGAGACCTGATTTCAGAACAAAAAAGCATGGTAGTGAAGGCAGGAGACAAAAAATTATTGATCCTGTTTGAATTATGCCATGAATTACACATGTGCGTCACGACAAATAATTCCCTGTTTAAATAAGTCCTAGAATTGATGTTTATCCAGACTCTGGGTTAACGTCACTTTCAGAGACTCTGGGTAATGTAAGTGTCAGAGACTTTGGTTAGTTTCAGACAATCTGCTTTACATTAGTTTCAGAGACTAGAGCCATATTAGAAAAGAAAGTTGGACTTCATCATGATAATATTAATAATCCTATGGTAGTTGTATATCACCCTACAGGTTATGGATGAAGCATTAAAGTTGCCTATTTAATCCGTTTTTTTTATCCAGTGATCCTAGTAATTGCATGAATGCAATTAATCTAAAACCAGCTCAGGTCAGCATTATTAAATCCATGAAACTTCCTTGTGGAAAACATGTCATGACTCAGTCATCTGGCCTGCCTCACCTATCCATTAGTGATGGGAAATAATTGTTTTCTTTATTATTTGCCACAAACAGCCACTGAGATTATTTCCTAGCTGTTTAATATCCGTTAAGGACTCAGCTCTGTCCCTTGAACTCACTGGTGTGTCCTTCACAACATTCACACGGCCTCTTTCAAATGATCTTCAACAAACAGTGATGATTTCGGTTGATTGTGATTTAAATTTACTTCAATAAACTCCCCTTAGTTTCAGAGACAGGCCCCTGATTAAAGCCGTGACGCTGACTCAACAATCTACGTTTCCAATTAACTGAAGGAGGCCTGGGACGACAAGGGCCAACGCTCTGTTCCCCACTAACACAAATACACACACACACACACACACACACACACACACACACACACACACACACACGTTTTTTTTCTTCTCCCACATGTGAGCATGCACATAGAAACACACAAAAGCTCTCGCTTACGCCCACGTACATCTGTATTTGCATCTGAGCCATGCAGGAATACACACACACACACACACACATACACACACACACCGTTTATCCACCTAAACCAAGCACACCCACAATGCCTGAGGTCACTGAAACAATCAGAAGGAAAGAGTTCAGAGAAGCCAGTTTACCACAGAACGTCACAGTTTCTAACTTTCCATTGATCTAAATAAACAGGAAACGTACAGAAACACCAAGAAGTCAAAAATCAGTGGTGATAATCACCTCTCTGCAACAATGGAGACTTTGTGAAATGCACAATTTAATACATAAATATTTGATGGAGGAGAGGGTGTGGTGTCTTTATAGGAGTGTGTGAGAGGAAAGAAAAAACTTCTCATGTAGGATGTTATGAGGAACAAAAAGAGGTTATTTTTGATCGATCACACATGAGGAAGAAGGATTCTTAAGTAACAGAAAGCAGGAAATGTTTCAGCATGTAGTTACGGATATTACTTTCTACCTGGCTACATGTGTATAAACCTCAGCAGACTCATCCTGCTTAGCATCAGGGCTAATTGGAGAGAGAGGGGGAGGTTAGAGGAACAAAAAGAGAGAAGAAAACGGTAAAATCCCCTAATTCCTGGATTATAATTTAAAATATTCCAAAATGCTAATCAGGGAATTGCAACCAACAAAGGGATAATAAGACGGTCATCCAATTACTGGCATTTTCTCCTCCTGTTCAGAGGGGCCTGGGCAGACCTGCAGCCTCCTTTTTAACTCAAGACAGAGCGACGCTGCTCAAGCTGTGAGCAAACATGGGAGCAGTGGCGAGGCCCTCCCTGCGTCTGCCTGTCTCACAAATATGTTAATTAGGGTCCAGATATTCACACACTTAATTAGCCGGGGCCTAGGTTGTTTCATTTTGATTGGGGGGGGGGGACAGGGTGAAAGAGAGGCGAAAAAGAAGAGAGGTTTTACTTTTCAATGGCGAATTTAAATATGGCCTCAAGGTGATGAGGAGGTATTGTTAACTACTGTACTCAAATGAACTTTTCTCCCCCTTTTTCCTACGGCGGGATGAAAAATTCAGCGTGGCCAAGATTAGGCTGTCATTTGCCGGCGAGCGTTTCCATTTGGAACATGAAGTGATTGCGCTAATTGAAGTGGCATTCATTACATTAACATATTATATGTCGAAAATTAGACGAGGCCAGCCCCTGTACCTTACACACGCTGCACCGGAGAAGATACTGAAGCCGGTTAGCAGACGGAGGGGGGAGAGCTGAGGAAATTGCATGGCGGCTGCCACAATAGGCATCATTAGACATGAAATTAGAAATTTTTGCGGGATGAACTGTTCACATAAAGGACTGCAGGGATCTGACACGAGCACTTTGACGTGTACGATTTAGCAGATGTCTCCTTGCCAAGTGTGTACTCGGGCGTGAGGGAGAACAACTTTTGGCCCGTGGTCAGTGGGTCGCTGCACCGCTGCAACAGGGAAAAATAAAGATTTGAATTATGAGAAAAATGGAAGGAAAGGTTTACAGTCTCTAAAATAAGCTTTCAGAAATTCAATTAGACAAAATGCTTAACAGAGAATCTTGGTTCCTCCCACTCTTGGCCGAAAATGTTAAATTAATTTCTACATTTGTCCTTTCAATTTTCTTATTTAGCTTGAATAGGGGGCAGCCCAATATTCAATTCATCTCTTTCTTTCACGCCCCGGCCCAAATATCACTTACACACAAGAATATTATATTGCTCATGTAAATCTCTCTTTTCTTCCTTCAAAAAAAAGGAAGAAAGAAAGCAGCTTGGCGTATTTATTGGTGTGTCGTGCTGAGCCTCCACCCCCTTCTGAGATACCACCATCTCCCCCCGACTCCCACCACCCCTGAATCCCTCACATAAATACAATGACCCAAATACACTCAAAGGGTCTAGACGTGGTTTTCCTGTGGCTCAATATCAGCCTCAGATATTAAACAAACATATTCCTGTCACTCACTTCTGCTTTATTCCTTGATTAGGATTTTATTAATTTCATACAATGCCTTAAAAAATGGTTGAAAAGAAGAAGAGAATCACAAAATAAAATGATTTTGACCTCTAAAACACCTGCAGTCAAGTCAGGTATCTAAGAAATAAAACAATACATTAACACTTTTCCTAACTTGCAGCTCAACAACTGCACAAAACCTTTAACATGTGCAAACTACAGCACAGTATGTAAAGCCGCTCTGCACTCGGAGCTGTATCTGACCTCGTGGCAGACATCCACTACCATCCGAGTTGCAAGAAGCACTCCCTGAATTTCTTTTTTGGAGAAATTTGACATCGGTCCAAAAACCAATCCCCTGGTTTTGAGAGTATGTAAAACATTATTTTTTTTCCTCTTTTCTTTACCTACAGCTGACTGGAGCACCAGCTGGTGGAGAGCAGCCAAGACTGCAAGGCATTTGCTTTTACTTGTAGGCTAACTGCACTGCTGAACTGTTCTGGGATTTACTCTGCATTATAGAAATGGACTGCAGTATAGATTATTAACAAGACGAGTGTGTGGGCGCAGGCTAGGGCCCTTTTTTTCTCGGAGTTTGCATTGCTCTTTTCATCTTTTTTTGGTTTTAATTTGCATCTTGTTGGTTCTCTGCAGAGTATTCAGTGACAAACCTTGATTGTTTTCAGTACTTCATAGATGTGTATTTAACTTTTCCTGCCAACGAGTCAAGTGTTGAAAGTTTACACATGAGAAAGACATACTGTCAGATCTTTAAAAGCCAACCTTGAAATCTGGTTTGTTTAGGGCCACAGATTGACACAAAAACAACCAAAATGACATAACTGTGTAAAAACACGCCCAAGCCATATGTTGTGTATACAGTGTATTTTTTCCCTAAATTTACTCAACATGAGGAAATCCAAATACAGTGTAATTATGGCTGGCACACATTTCAAAGCAGGGCTCCGCCTAAACTCTTTTCACAATCTAACAAGCTGCAGTTGTATTAATTCCTTTGAGTTTACAGTTTTAGTTTTTCTTTAAAACTAAGAAATCAGTGTAATTCTACTACCAATAGCAAATATTTTGAATATTTCTCCAGGACAATGGGAAAAGGAAAGACTTTGAAACAACAGTAGTTTTAGCATGCTGCATTTTTAGTATAATTTAATTGTCACTCTTAACTTTTTGAAGTCTGATTTGGGGCCATAATAAGGAAGGAATGTTGGCGTCAGTCTCCACTTACCACTGTATCTTTACTGTGAGCTTAAGAGCTCAGCTATAATGAATTCAGCAGTTAAAAAAACACAAGGAATAACAACAGAAGATGTGCCAGCTGCAGCGCTGTAAGTTAGACCTCAAAGATTGTGCAACTTGGCACAACAGATAAAAAAAAGGCTACGAATCTGGACGCATATTGAAAAGTTTATTCTCTCTTTAATTTGGAAGATGTGAGAGCAACTTTTTCTACATTATTTTGGAAATATGGATGTGATATGATTGAGTTGGATTTGTGTCCGTCAGTCAGCAGCGAGTCTCTTTCCCTCTTGTCAAAATGCAAGCGTATTTATACTTTTGATAGGGCAAAATAGAGCAAGAGGGGAGGAAAAATCCCCTGTCAGCTATTCTTACATAAAATATTAGAATTTTCATTGTTATGAAGACTTGCGCTGAGAAAGCCTAAGCCTCTTGACTTATGAATTTTAAAAGTATCCACAGAAGAGAGAGTGGGGTGTTTTTTTTTTTTCTATTCCCCCCACTGACCTTAATCTTAAATAGGTCTCAGAGACAGGTAGAGTGATAAAAAAGTGATTCCAGTAGAAAAAGAATAGCAGCTAAGCCCACTTTTTTCTGCATGTGGCTCTTATCGCTGGCGGGCGACAAACAGCTCCCAAACTCCAGGTTCCAGAGGAGCGTTTGGGCGCGCGGTGCCAGCTGGGCT